>JAMKCH010024830.1:0-21562 GCA_023653785.1 Ophioderma brevispina | reverse complement strand
AAGGGCTTACTGCAAGAAGGCCCCATCTGCAATAGCTGCCATTTGTCAGTTGTGGTGTTATTAAAGGCTGACTCAGAGATTTCCCGATGAGGGCGCACTCATTTTTCAAACAAATCATGTTTTTTGCATATACATAATGCTTGTCCATACAGTAATTATGGTGTGAAATAACTAAGCTCAAATCGAAGTCCTTCATATAGAAAATCACAACTTTGTTATAAAATTCCGGATCCGGAATTTTTGTTATACACAGTATCCTATGGCACTGTTATACTGTACATAAGTGTTTACTGCATGGAAACGGAAAATCCAAATCGTCTATAACTTTGGAATTAAGCCTTTTATGTAACTATCTTTAGTTCTAGATGACTATTTTTAATTACTACACAAAATAATATTTCGAAATCTCTGAGTCGGCCTTAAAGCGGTATACCTGCCAAATCTAACACCTGGCAACTATTGCAGATGGGGCCTTTCTGCCCTAAACCCCAATTTGTTCCTTTGTAACTAATAGGGAGGTAGTTCTGTTGGTGGCAAAGTGGTCTTCATTGTAATATTGCAACTGTCAAGCACTGTAAACAACTACATTTTTCACTGTGAACAATTTTCATGAGTAAGCAAGATGTTTAAAGGTGCAATGAGCAGGGCTCAAAAAAATGTAAATTTCCCAGGAAGATAGTTGCATTTCTCACAGATTCCCACTATATCTTATGTATAAATTTCCCTCCAAATGGCCAAGTTTCCCTCCAAATGGCCAACTTTCCTGGGAAGGAGCTTCCCAAATTCCCCACTTTTTCGAGCCATGGCAATGAGAGATTTCACCTATCAGGTGTACCT
This sequence comes from Ophioderma brevispina, assembly GCA_023653785.1. Taxonomy (NCBI): domain Eukaryota; kingdom Metazoa; phylum Echinodermata; class Ophiuroidea; order Amphilepidida; family Ophiodermatidae; genus Ophioderma; species Ophioderma brevispina. The sequence goes on along the minus strand of JAMKCH010024830.1, from coordinate 20,725 downwards.
AAAAAACGAAAGTAGTAATTTTTGTCCTGATGTAAAGCTTTCCATCAAAAATATCCCCATTTGAAAGGATTAAGTTGAGAAATGTTTCTTTGGTACAAATACAAAATTCAGCCTATGTTTTACATAGAAATATGAGCAAATCAAAATCATCTTTCTCTCTTTTAAGACATTTCTGTAGCCAAATACAAGTGTCTAATATATCATATTACTATTATGACACAATATTTGGGTCTCTCAAAATCTCTCGTTGCACCTTTAATTGGGGACAATAAATTTTCACAAATTTATGCCAATCAAGCTAGTATAATCTTATCAAGAAATTTATTTGCCGAAATTTTCCACTTACTGATTAGAATTCTCACATAAATTAACAAAAAGTAAATTGCCTACAAAATAAGGTTTTTACAGATGGCCCACCATAAAGCACGCCCATGTGACTAATTGTTGTTTTGCCCACCATGGCCATGTGTTCTTGAATGTGTAGTGCAGAATAATATGGGCTTGCAGAATACATGTAGCCTGTTTACCAGATGTGGCCCTAAGCTAACAGGACTTTCCTTCCACAACTTGCGACTGGTTAATTTCCTCAATTGTTTTGAAGGAGATAATTTTTAAAATATGTTCTGTCTCTGAGTCCAAGCTAAGAATAGATGTGTTCAATGACATGACACATTGAGGTAAATTATGTTTAGGTTTGGAGATTTTGCTGTTAGAAGTACACAATTGCATGAAATCAACTGAGCCTTGTTTTATCTCAACTCATTCACAGCACAGTTCACAAATATTGTCAAGTGAATGCATCGATGCAAGGAGGATGGGCGAGTTATGGGTGAGGCGATGGTGTGAAAAGGTCATTTTCAAATTGTATGTCATTCAGGCGCGTAGCCAGCCCAGTGGTTCCGAGGGGGCAATTTCCCGGTAGGTGCAACAAATGTCCCGATCACAAGCAAACATTTCCGGTCGCAAGGCAAAAGAATCCAAAAGGGCTGATTTAACATGAATATCGGTGTTTTATTTCCCGATTTCCCCTCAAAAATGTTTTCAGAGGGGGCACTCTGCCCCCCTCTGGCTACGCCACTGATGTCATTTATTTCATTTATAAATAAAAAAAAAACATGTTTGTAGCATGTAGAAAAAATACTGTTACATGAATAAATACCGATTTCTCAAAATCACTCTCCTGTTGACATTGCTTACTATTATTATGGCATCATCATGATGACTTAGCATATCTAGCTAATTTTTATGTTATTAGATCATTTGAACATGTTTTAAGGAAATAGAAGGGTTGACAACCAGGACATGTTACAAGAATGTCTCCAGAGGATGAGGGTTAATAGTCCACGGACCATCCAGGATTTGAACCGGACACCCTTCTATGAACGGATTAAACACATGCTCAACCAATTGAGCATTAGAAGTGAGAGCAAGTTTTGGGCGAGTTAAAAAGTGGGCAAGTTATGAGATGGCGAGTTACCCCCATGGAGTCAGACTAAAATGCAAAGAAGTCCTGCTGGCGAGTTACGGAAACACAATGAAGTCCTGGTGGTGAGTTACAGAAACACCATGAAGTCCTGCTGGCGAGTTACGGAAACACCAATTGGTCCTGCTGGCGAGTTACGGAAACACCATTTAGTCATGCTGGCAAGTTACGGAAACACCAATTGGTCCTGCTGGCGAGTTACAGAAACACCATCAAGTCCTGGAGGCGAGTTACAGAAACACCGTCCAAGTCCCACTGGCGAGTAGGATATTAAAACCAATGAAAAATGTTAACTCGCCACATGGACTTCCTTGAAAAAATTTAACTTGCCACACAGACTTTCTTGAAAAATCTTAACTTCACAGGGACTTGAAAATTGTAAAACTTTGTGGGGGTAACTCACAATTTTAACTCCTTCTCAATTTAACTCGCTACTCTCTAACTCGCCCCTTTTTTAACTCGCCAGTTACCTGTCCTCATTAGAAGTTTGTTGGTGTAGAGCAGCAACAAATTTGTACACCCAATTAAGTTGATTCTATTTATGTACCTCAGTTTATTGACTTGGCATTCCATCACACCATGCAGGGGGATCAACTGGCCTACATCACACAAGTGTAAAAATAAATTAAACAACCGCTCATTAGGGTTGTTACATGTCGTTAAATTTCTTGCGCACACTATGGTCCATGTTATGTAGTGACAGTTGATTTAATTATCATGAAGGTTGCAAGTCCATAAAATACAAAATCCACCCACAACTTAAAATGTAGACTTTGTGACTTTACTTAGGCAGTAAAAAACAATTGAGTTTCCGTCAATGCCAACGCAGGATTTATTTGGGGTGCGAGCCTATTCGAACAAGTGGACTTTTTTATTGAAAAAAAGTGGGACCTTTTTTGGTAAAAGTGGACATTACCTCCCTAAAATGGTCCTTTTATGGACTTTTTGAACATTTTAAAAACCAAAATGTGGACTTTTGTGTCAAACTTTCTGTAAATTTTTGACCTTTTTATCAAATATTTCAGCAAAAAGTGGACCTTTTGCCCCTTTTGTGGAATTTGGGGGGTGCAACTGCACCCCCTGCATACGGGCCTATTTCTCGTCCCCACCCCCAGTTGTTTGTTTTTTTATAATTTTTTTTTTTTTTTTGGATTGATTTTCGCTGTCGGTACCTTTTCAGCCTCTTAAAGACTAAGGCTGATATACATGTACTTTAAACCTGGGTTTAAACTAGGGTTAGTCCTAAAAGAGTGGACTTTTTTCCTTTCAACATACTCTAAAAATGTGCTATAACGGGTAAGAAAATTCCTCATGGATGGGCCGGAACGGCCCATCCAAGAGGAATTTTCTCACCAGTTGCATTTAACTTTCACAATATTTTGAAAGGAAAAAGTCCACTCTTGTAGGACTAACCCTTGTTTAAACCTAAGTCTAAATTTAGACTCCCTTTCAGAATACCAGCCAAAATTAGCACAATTAGATAATGAACATGTAAAAACATGTGGCAGGGCACATGTGGAAGTCTTGCCAAAAAGACAGTAGATCTATCGTCTTTGGGAAAAACTGTTGTTTTGGAAAGTCAAAAAAGTGCCCTCGTCCTCCTTTTTGAAAAAGTTAGGATGAGAAACTAATATTATTTTTTACTTGGTCTTACAATATTATATTATATCATTGCACAATTTGTGTGTGTGTGTGTAGATCAGATCAGTAAAAATTACCATGCAACCCCTGTAAGTTCTAATGACACAATGCCTCCTGTTTTCTTGATATTGAGAGCTTGACCTGATTACATTTGTAATTAAAATTCCTTCAAAGTGGTTTCAGTAGCTGTAATTTGGTCTATATCTTGAAACAATATATTTTGTAATAGAAATCAAAGATCCCTGATATTTATTGACCCAGTTCTATAGGTAAAAAGTATACTTTTCATCAAGCTGGTTGTCAGTTTTGTGACTTCTCTGGTGTTTAAAATTCTCTTGACTTTGTGTGGACAATATTTTGATGACGAGCAAAATCAGGCAATTTGTTATACATTTTTCAATAAATCACGGATCATCATCACGGTTTTTAAAGGTGCTTGTTCCGATTTATGTGTATTGCGTTCTCTACTTGATATGATAGCCTGGCACGCGCACATACACCCCATCAAGTACCGTGGGAAACAAACTTGCGGTTTTGATGGTAGATGCAATAATGCATGCTGCAAAGCCCTATTCAATACTGTGCTAATATTGGTGGTTAACCACTAAAACGGCGGTTTTTTGTTTATATCTTGGGAATGAAATGGATTTGAGGGCTCAAATTTCAGGACGACAATGAGAAAAAAACGGCCCTTCATCTGCTATCCAAATCGATATACTGCCGGGTAATCGGGGGTCCCAAGACGATCGGAACCAGGCACCTTTAATTCTAATTTTGTAGCTCAAGCTCAACTTTAAGGTGCAACAAGGGATTTCAAGCCATCCATATTTTCTGTCATACAGATTAGACACTCAATAGATTTATTACCTTTTATGTGGCACAGAAGTGGTCTTAAAGTGCAATCAAAAGGTTATTTTTATATGCTTATATTTCAATATTAAAACAGGCCGAATTTCGTATTTGCTCCAATCAGGGCCATAGCCCAAGGGGGGTGCAGGGGTGCTGACGCACCCCCCCAAAAAAAAAACCATGGCCCAATCTGCAAAAAGGTCGCTGTATCATCTGAAGTTTGCCGCTTTTTTGCCTCCAACGCCAGAGAGGCAATTTGAATCAAGGTTCAACTCTAAATGATGGTTTTTGTCAAAAAAGATCGCAGAGCTTGGGGGCTTTGCCATGGACCCATGTGGTCCGCAGGGGCCCCAAGGCGGGCACGGGACCCCAGCGTTAGTTCTTCGTGCTTCATGCTCGAAAGTTCCCACTTCTGGAAAATCCGATCCCCAAACCAAAGTCCTGGGATATGGCAAGCCTCAATAGGAAATTTTAAAATCTTGTACCAAAAAGAAATAAATTCTTTACCGTAATCCTTTCACATAGGAATATTTTTGATTAGCTTTACACAGTTAAAAAATCAGAATTTTTACAATTTTTAGGACATCGTGATGTTAAACTCTTGTTGCACCTTTAAAAGTACAACAAGAGATTCACATATCATGTCCTTAAAAAATCAAAAGTATCGGATTTTTGACCTGATGCAAAGTATTCCATCAAAAATTACCCCAGCTGAAAGGATTAAGCCGAGAAATAATTCTTTGGTACAAAAATTATGAATTTTTTAATTTTGTATAGGAACAAATACAAAATTTAGCCCATGTCTTATGCTGAAATATAGGCAAATCAAAATCGACCTTTTTTCAAGACGTTTCTGTAGCCAAATACAAGGTAATAATTTTATTGAGTGTCTAATCTACATGTATATGAAATTACTATTATGACAAAATATTTGTGTTCCTTAAAATCTTTCATTGCACCTTTAACAAACTTGCATTCCATCACACCTGACTTTAGTTCATTAAGTGACCCATGGAAGTACAACACACGTACACCACCAAATTGACCCACATTAGGGTGCAGGTAATTTTTTTATTAAACAACATAGTCTTGTTTCATAAGTTTGCAGGGATTTTTCACATTGCACAGTTTTTTTTTTTTTTTTTTTTGTCCGCTTTATCATGCTGAAGTTTGCCGCTTTTTTGCCTCCAACGCCAGCCCGAGGCATATTTGAATCAAGGTTCAACTTCTAATAGATGGTTTTGTCAAAAATCGCAGAGCTTCGGGGGCTTTGCCCCTGGACCCCATGTGGTCAGCAGGGGCCCCAAGGCGGGCCCCTGGACACCAACTGTTAGTTCTCGTGCTTCATGCTCGAAAGGTCCACTTCTGGAAAATCCGCATCCCCAAACAAATTCCTGGCTATGGGCCAAGCTCCAATAGGAAATTTTACAATCTTGTACAAAAGAAATAATTCTTACCTTAATCCTTTCACATAGGAATATTTTTGATAGCTTTACATCAGTTAAAAAATCAGAATTTTCACAATTTTTAGGAACATCTGTTATGTGAAATCTCTTGTTGCACCTTTAAAAGTACAAGAGATTTCACATATCAGGTGTCCTTAAAAAATCAAAAGTACTGATTTTTGACCTGATGCAAAGTATTCCATCAAAAATTACCCCAGCTGAAAGGATTAAGCCGAGAAATAATTCTTTGGTACAAAAATATAGGCAAATCAAAATCGACCTTTTTTCAAGACGTTTCTGTAGCCAAATACAAGGTAATAATTTTATTGAGTGTCTAATCTACATGTATATGAAATTACTATTATGACAAAATATTTGTGTTCCTTAAAATCTTTCATTGCACCTTTAACAAACTTGCATTCCATCACACCTGACTTTAGTTCATCAAGTGACCCATGGAAGTACAACACACGTACACCACCAAATTGACCCACATTAGGGTGCAGGTAATTTTTTTATTAAACAACATAGTCTTGTTTCATAAGTTTGCAGGGATTTTTCACATTGCACAGCCACCAAACATACACATTGTCCTTTTTGACAGCATCATGTAGCATACAATGCACAATTGAAATGTGAACCGTTGTGTTCTAAACATGCATTGTCCAATACCATCAAACTTAAATAAAAATACATTAGAAATGAGCAAAATGATGAATGTGCATTATTATTCATGACTAGGGCTGTGACTTTGCAGGTTATTATATAATCTTGTACCCTGCAGGTATTTTTTTTGGGTGGGTAACGGGATCATACAATTCAGCACCAACTGACTTCACATGGTGCTTCATCTGAGGTCTGAAACATGACCTCAGATGACCTTTGACCTGGGTCAGGCCTGTGCCATCATCCCACAATGAAGAACCCCTATTGCACCTTAACCCAAGTTGGTTTAAATCGGACTTAAACTTTACGAAGGAGACGCGAAAAAAAACAAAACCAACCAAAACCTAAACAAATGGAACACAATACATACAACTACGGACATTCGAACCCTCGCAATATCCCCCTCTGCTTTCAAGCAGGGGGATAAAAAGATTAATTTTAACAAAAAAACAAAAAAAGTGGTTTTAAAGGTACAACAAGAGATTTCACATTACAGGTGTCCCTAAAAATGTGAAATTCTGTTTTTTGCACTAATGTAAAGCTTTCAATAAAACCAAATATCACCAGTGACATTATAAGATGAGAATCTTTATTTGGTACCAAAAAATTTGAAATTTCTAATTACTACAGGAGCATGTTTTTATATTGAAATTACGCAAATCAAAATCGCCTGTTGTTTTCACTTTCAAAGCATTTCTGTAGCCACAGCAAGGGGTAAGAATCTATGGGGGGCTATCCATATGGAATCACTACATCAGTAAGACACAAAATGCCCCAAAATCTCTCATTGCACCTGTAAGTCCCTGATGACATGTGTTTCACCCGATTTTAATTAAAGCTATAAGTTTGTCAATATTGAACAAATGCTAAAAACAATAGGTCTGTCCATCCCTATATAAGCGGGAGTAAAGTTGACCTTAAATCAGATTAAAGTTCTTGTTAGATTAACTCGGTCTAGTTTAACAAAGCATTTAGTGTATATTGCAAAAAATGTTACCAAACATTTGTGAGGGTTAGTGCAAGGCCCTATTCTGCAATAGCTGCCATTTGTCAGTGTGTTATTATTATGTGTTATTACCTGCCAATCTAACATTTGGCAGTTATTGCAGCTGGGGCCTTTTGCCCTAAACCCTCAATTTATAGCAGGTGCAGCTTCAGAAATTGAATGAAGGGAAGTTGAGATTGATGATTAAATTAAATTGTTGATCAATCAATTTTTAAAAGTAGCAAACTTAAATAGCTTAAAAATGCTCAATTGTGTTCCCAAGCCACTTACCCACAGAAAGACTACTTTGACAACTTCATTTTACATTTAACTGTACAGGTCTGAAAAATTAGCACCCAGCAACAAACACAAAACATAGACATGAAACTTTTAATTACCATTACTTAACTGTTGGGACAAAGTGACTTGAGCTAGCAAAATTACAAATTTACCGAATATTATTTCTTCCTTACATAGATTAAACTAACAAGTTATTGGATTGAGATTATGAAGATTCAACAATTATGTATGCATGTAAGAAAGCCTTGAGCATAAAAGAAAAATACTAAAAAAATGTTGCATTGACAAAGCGCCAGCGGCCCTCCTGCATTTTGAAAAACATTTCTATTTCAGTGCAAATAAAAACTACTTAATTACATCCTACAAGTACAAACAATAATTAGGCTATTACTTCAGATAATACATTTACTTATAGAGCTGCATGTATGGTAAAATTGTGAACATAAATTCACACTGTCAGTGCCTTTTCTTCACACAATTAGCGTCTGTGCGTGTGAATCAGCCCAGGATTTGGTACCTTATTTTATATAGTAAAAGAAAAGTATGGGCAAAAACGGTCGGCAAAAACGTAATTCGTATTTAGTATAACAATGTTCAAGATACATTAAGAGTCACCATGAACAGCACTGCAGCAGCAATTTGAGTGTATAATAAGACTTCTAGTATTCTCCATTTTGATTATCAGTACGCACATAAAGCTACATAAATCATTGCGTGAGTTGGGAAATTGATGGTTTGTGTACTTCGTTTGGTGAGACCTTTAAGAGAAGCAGAGCGCCATCAGGCACATTTCACACACCATCTTAGAAGTAATTGTCAAATTTGGTATCATTGCATGGAATCGCGCGAGTCGGGAAATTTATGGTTTGTTTCTTTTGTCATCTGAATGCCAAGATTGCCACTCATCAAACAGATAAAAATAAACCTCAGGGAAGAGTGTATCGGCAATTCCCTCAGTTCACACCTCTTCAGTTCTTTGAAGCCCCTTTTCCCCCGAACTCCCCAAATTTTAGACAACGACAGTCGAAATATGGCATCAGTTGTTCTCAGTGACTCTGGCAGGTCAGAGTTAATCATAACTTCTCTATCAAATGAGGCCTTCATATCCAACTGGGCAGAAATGTGGTTTTGACGAAAAAAGTGGGTGTGATGATCAATTATTCCAGCAGTTTTTCACAGAGTTCACACTTTGTCAACTTCCTGGAATAGGAAAATGAAAACCACGAAAGTGCTAAACAATTTCTCCATCATTGATAGGTCAATAATGATACCGGTGTCCATCCAGATGTATAGAGTAGTCAAACCAAAGAGTTGTTATATTCATAGTATCAGTGTCTCGATGTTATAATATTTTAAACAATACAGGATCAGGATCTTTCCCAAGTCAATAAATAAAGTCTAATTAATTTACATGTACAAGTTTCATACTGACATGGTCACGGGCTTCCATGTGCACTGCAGCCTTATACCATTTCACAGTTTTTGCTGGATAGTGTGTTATGGAACTCAACACAGTCTCGCGAGGTACCTTAGGAAAGAGATATACAGTAGTGGAGTACTGTTTGTTGGACGGCGCACCTGGGATATGATACACTTCATCGCGGTACCTACGATGTTTGCTATTGATATAGCAAATTTCAGTACTGCTGTAGCGAGTTGGGGGTTCCATTCCTGGCTGGAATCGGACTTCGTCGCGATAATGGCGCTCGTCTTGGTACACACATTCACTTCCGTAGGCAATTTCTTCGTAAGAAGGGATATGCGTCAAAGCGACGCTTTCGCTGTATTCCACTGGACGGGGCGCCATGCCGGAACTACAGTTATTGTTGTGTTGGCAATCGCCGTTACAATATTGGGAGCGATAGGACGGAATGTCAGTTTGACTTCTTACTGATTCGGTGATTTCCTGCACAAAGAACAAAATGAAAAGAGAAAAGTGGTTATAATATTTGAATAAAAGTGCAATTTGTAACATGCATCAGCGTACATACAAACAAATAAATCCACACACTAGCGAGTTCATAGTCTTAATGGTGAAAGCAAAAGAAAGACATTAGAATCGATTAGAAGGTCCCAGATCTTGTCAACCACCAGGTTAACCGCTGGCACCCCGAATATTGTCCGACGTCGTCTTCGCCGATGCGCGTGCCGATCGGTCGATTGAACGTCGGTCGGCACTGAGATACTCCAATCTGCTTGCTGTTGTTGAAGTCCTTGGAAGCACAATTTTAGTATTGGTTGCCACTGTACATTTAATAGGATTGTAAAACTGATGAAGAACGTTCATCCTTTAAAAATGCGCCTGTATATGAAAGTGACCGAACAGTCGGCGAATACAAAGCTTCGAACACGAATTCACGGCCGATTTAGGCCTAAATGAACACCCGGGAATGAACAGTGACAACGCGATGTCGGCATATAATGCGGCTGCCTCCCTCTGCATCAGTTTCCCCATAAACAAAGTTAGCCATATGTATACTATAATCCAAAGGCATCTGCATGATCAAACTACAATGTAGAGTGTAGACTATACAATTACAAGGGAAAGTGAACTTTCTGCTCATATAACTCCAGCTCCAACCTGCACAAAACGTTTTAAACTTACCATTTTGACGTCAAAATTATCGGAGAACACCATTCTACCAACTTTACAGTACCACAAGCAAGAGCAGCTATTCAAAATTATATCTGATAATCTGTCACAGTGGTACCGGCCGGTATACAAGAAAATCCACCATCAAAGGAAAGCCATGAATGAATGAGAGAATTTCTTGGCGCATGCACAGGGTTGTTCGTGGTACGACCCCACAAACAAGTGTTACTCTCTAGAGACGTCACCTCTGGCACTCTTGTCGTTTGTCAAGCGATAGTCCCGAGTTCATTACAGGTCACCGAAGTGACTTGTTTGGGAAAAATATAGCGTTTCCTTACAATCGAAATGTAGTTCCCTAAGCTTCTCCAGAACTCGTTTGTAGTTTTGCTTCAGAAGCACAATTTTAACAATCAAATCCGATGAAAGGTTTTGTACAAGATAAGCTTCTAAGTCCTACGGAAACTCTGCTGTCATATTAAAGTCCGTTGCATCATTTGCATGACATAAGTATGTCATTTGATATGTGCAGGTATTTGCCTATGCAGCATATAGTTTGCATGTATAGCGCTTATCCATGATTGTCACAGCAGCAACAGGTTTGGTCTTGAAATCTATTTCCATCCACCGCAATCAAAGCGAGAGCTCCTCGTATTATGCAGCTTCGTGCGTTATATGATGACAAGGAAAACAGCTGCCAACTGAAAATAAGTATATTAAAGACCTGTATGCTGTTGTTGACGTCAATTTAATTTCCCCGGTTTTACACCAGTATAGCAGGAAATACGGCAGGTGTGTACCGACCTTCCTTGTCGGTGGCAGTTGACTGAAGAGAAACGACAGAATAGCGGGTTAACCTCTGCAGTATAGAATTTATAATGAATCAGGAAGCAGCAAGCTTGAAGAAAAGACTCGAGGTGCATTTAAAATGCACTGACTGACGCTGTCATCGCCGAATCGGAACACAAGCACATTTTTGTATCGCAAGAGTTGATATCAAGGAAGCAATGAGCTAATGTGCTATACAATTGACCAGGAACAACCGAATATTGACTGAAATGATTATTGTAAATGACTGCTCTCCCGGAGCTGATCCAACTTGTGCCCAAGTCCGAGCATATCAGTCTGAACAACTCACCATTTTGTTCCATCGACCATAACCCTTCTTGCACTGAAATACCACAATGCTGCAATAATGAATGCAACCGTAACGTAAAACTTTCAAAATATACACACAATGAGCGATATAGGTTGGAGTCAATCAGCTATAGCCAATGCGCTTGTCGGGTGTGTCGTCAATATATGTTATTTTTAGAGAATTTATGCATGCGCTTACAGTTGCAAGTGACCAATCCAAAAGATCGATGAAGCCCTTTAAATGTATTCACTTTCGTTAAGGTGAAGGGGTTGAATAAATCGATTACTTTTTCATAGGCCCTATTCTAATTTCACCCATGTCCGTCCACTCCAAAGTACGTTGGAGAGAGCTGGAGATGGGTTCTCCTTTGCAATAAGCTACAGTTACGTTTATAAGATTTCATCGATTTTTTTCGTTTGCTCCCTTACCTGGTTGGCGGTTAATGAAATGTAAAGGCTACCTAGTGAACGACATTTCCACTTGTTAAGCAAATACTATGATAGCTTTGAACTGCTATGTTTTGACGACGCTATGGTTTTAGTTAATTCACGCTCTGATGCACAAACGCAATTTTGAACATGTGCAGGTATATATGATAATTATATTCCGATAAACATGAAGACTATACCATACCAGCATTTTTTGCCAAATTGCCATAAATTTTAATGGTGTTCTTTGCAAGTTGCTTTTACTGAATAAGGTACACCGAGAAAGAAATCCAGCAAATTTTGAGGCCACGGGTTTTGAGGCCATCCGCCATACAATGTGTCGTGGTGATTTCATATAGGTAAGACCCCAATAGATTCTTGCAAAATGTCTTGAAAGTAAAAACAAAAGGCGATTTTGATTTTGGCTTAATTAACTATAAAACAAGGCATGAATTTATATTTTCCTGTAGTAAATTAGAATTTCATTTGTTTTGTACCAAAGAAATAAAGTTCAGCTTAAGCATTTTACATGAGGATAATCAGAATATTTTCAGGGACACCTGTTTTATGTGAACTCTCTCGTTGCAACTTTAAGTACATACTCGGTATTCATGAAAAATTGTACTACTATATCCTACATTTAGCGAAATGTGAGATATGGTGCGAATAAGTAGCCAATTCTAAATAAGTGAGACAATCATTTTTAAGAGTTTATTAAAGTAGAGTATCAATTCGAGAGTTTATTAAAGTTATATGAGTATCAATTTAAAGCCAGCATGGACAACGAGTGGTTTTAATCTCCAAAATTGTGTAATTGGTGTATATCGCTTTTGAGAAAGAACTTCAAGTTCATTTTGTGACATGCATAATCCAAGCTGAATGTTTAAGATCGCAAACAGGACATTACCCGTGGCAAATCGCAAAGAATATTAAAAGAAGAACTGACCAATCCCTTAACATTGAAAATCGAATAATTTATTCATAATCCACATACGTAAAAGCAATGTTACTGTTTAAGAACAATATTAGGTCATCGGCGCATCAAAAAGCTGGTAATATTCCTTCGCCCATCGTGACTGCAGTGTTCATCGAAAGTTTTCAGGTCTTTGAAGAACAATAATCTATGACAGTTTTTCTCGATTGAAATAATTTCTAGCACCGCTTATTAACTCAAATTCCGTCACATTTGTCACATCTTGACACAACTATATTTGTAATAAAATTCGGTGTCATTAACAAGACTGCCCGAACACTGCACAGCTCCAAGTTGCTGTCCATCGAGTTATTATTTTTTTACTCTTATTACCTTATGTCTTTGTTGTGTGATTGTCACTTCGGAATATATATTTCATGAAGTAAAAAATACAAGAGATCGTGTTCAACAGTGTTAAAGGAATGGTTATGGTACAGTACCATTTGTGACCAATTTCACACGAACTCGCAATGCTGCTGCCATATCGCCCGGTGCCATCGGCATAAGGAGGTAGACGTTTCATATAGAAGTCCCATTGATGCAAATGAGGTATTACAATTGTAAACTTATCAATCACATTCAACGCAACTCAAAAGTTATTTGTTTCAACAAAATTTACTACTTACGCTGATTAACAATAAACACCTCTCTATCGTCACGTGAAGTAGGTATTTTGTCATTTTCTCACATTTTCTTCTGCTGTAAGTCCTAAAACATGCCCGATGTAGGTCTATCGTACAAATGTCTACACTTTTAAAGAACACCACAACTTTATTTGACATATTTAACGGACAATGATTTATCTGGTTTAATGGTATGTGCCAGCGTAAAGTCATTTTTCAAATAGAACTTGTTTGTTCACCAAATCGAAATTTAGGTCATGATTTCGATAGGATTATGTTCCGGACCAATACACAAAGATCATTCGAACCAAATTATGCCAAACTTTCCTGCAAACTGGTAAGGTTTTGTGCCTGAAAAGAAACAATTTGGAAAACCGACTTCAATTTTTGCAGAATGAAAATGAGATTTTTAGCTCTGTAATATCACGAAAACTAAAGTAAAAATGCAATCAGTTTCATGAATTTCAGTTACTTTCATCCACTCATAATACTTTCGCGTAAAAGGTTGCATGCATGCGATGGAAACCGGTTTCCTGTTACTAGTGTTAGCTATATGCCTACATGACTTTGTTGTTGCTATTAAGCTCTGCACTGCTGAAGGCGAACAAATGATTGCTTGTGTAGGCCTATCTTAGGCCCAATACTTATTACGACCTACCTTTTGAAAATTCGCCGAAAAGCTTTCAATTCGTCGATACGCCTTCCTCACTTTCGGAATCACAATCCAAATCCCAACAATGTTCCCTTTTGTAATCTTGACGCAACCACCAAGTTGGATCTGATACCGCTAATGATGCCGGCCATTTAGCGCTACCTTGCCTGTTTCGCTTTCTGATGCTGCAGACGGGAGTAGCTGATACGGTCCGGTCCCTTCATTATTATCTGCCGAGAAAATAGTGTGTTCATAAGAGTTGGTAAACTAGACCAATATGAGAAGTGAATCCGTGAGCCGTTAGTGTGGGTGTCAAGTTTGGAAGTGATACCTGCGTTCAACTCAACGAGATGTCTGAACAGCGCTGAAAAATTTCAAGCCTTTTAACCAATGATGAATTTGGCTACCAGCTTGTTGGCTTAATCGTTGGCGGCTTTTTCGTCTACTGTGACTTCTGAGTAAAATGCTCCGGTAATATATCCAATCATTTAACTCCAGGTGGTGTCCGGTTGGATATTATGGAATACAATATAACCCCCCGGTCCAGATCACATTTTCAATTCGGCCACGTCATTAGAATCTCGGCTGGTGGCAATATTGGGAGATGATTTTTGTGGTATTTTCGATGGGATTCCATCGTTCCATCAAGATACATGGATATTTCCCTTGGGCTGTTTCTATTTAATCATGGCCCGTGGTAATAAATCCTTCACAGTAGAGTTTTTGTTTGGGTTTATAATGTAGGTCTAGATTGCAAGTCATTAGTTTCTTAAGCTTTCTTGAAGCGATTACTTCATAAGGTAAACCTCTAATTTAGGGCAGGGGTTCTCAGTAGAAAGCCCGCCAACCATTGCTTTTGGTCCCCGGCTTCCTCTAAAATATAAAGGCAAACATAAGAAATTCAGTAGTATTTGGCCCTTAAGTATATATAGAGAAGTTCCAAACCTGTTCGGCATTCCTGGCCCTTCAGCTAATATAATTGAGAACCCCTGATTTAGGGATCCTATCATATTCAAGTAATTGCCTATCTACTTATGAAATACTTTCGTACCTTTATTTTGTTTCTATGATACTTTTTAATTTTCAATCCAGTCATTGTGCAGGGGAAATAAAGGTGACCGTGACAACAGCAATGATATCACTGATAACTCCGACGACGATGACCATCGATGACGAAGATGAGGAGTTACCGTATCAGCTCAATTCAAATGATAACATTTTCTAATTTATCAGCACCCACTTTATGACATATGACCACCTCTCCTGTGTCCAACTTGGAACATTTTAAAAAGGAATAGCTAAATGAATATCAGGTTTTCGCTAAATTTGTGTTATTATCAGATGAAATGCTGCTGTCACTACGGATAGAAGGTCTAAAAACTGTCTATTCAAAATGACAACATATCTTGTCCGAGAGACACTTAATAGAAATCTTGTCAAAATTGTCAGCTCAAATACAAATTCCAACAACATATTTATCTTGTTGAGGACCTTTGAATTTTCATTTGACCTTTGATAATTTTGGCAAGATTTATATTAAATAGAACCCATACTTCAGTCGCAGCGAGCGATTTCTGCTCATGTGCATGCGATATCACTTGATCTTGGGTCAAAATCCAGTGTTGCGCACGCCAATCGCTCGCTGCGACTGGAAGTATCTTGTCACTTTGAATAGTTTTCCACCGGCGAAAAATATTGCTGCTGAATGCCCCTCTCTCTGAATATTGAACTTGGTGTGTCCCTAAATCACTCTTCTGCAAATGACGCGCCATGGATGAGTCAGAGAGATCCTGACTGAAGGCCAAGGAAAGGGACCAAAGCGATGTTTCACGTCACTCATAACTGAAAATATCACGGTATGGTAGAAGTGTTGGTTGTCGGTTGAGTCATCTCATTCGATTTTGAATCTATTGATATTTTTGTCCTTGTCATAAACATCAACCGTTTGACTTGGAATATGAAGTCATGTTACAAATCAGATGCGTGTACTTCCTAATCCCATCTCCACTTTCTTTGGCCCACGACCATACGCGAACAAGATGATAAGATCAACTCATTCGAATGGATCCAATTATCTTCATCATTTCAACAGTCATCCCTGAAGAACTCGTTAATTACAGATCGACCAAAATATCTGAATGTTCAACTGACATTTCCAAACAATGTTAGTTTAATGTTACATTGGACTGCATGCTTGGATCGCGTGTATACACGGCTTGTTTACTTGTTCACATTTCACGCGAGTGGTCCTTCCGAAACATAACATCGGCGAACAGACACGCTTGTCAAACCAAAAAAATGGGTCTACAACCCATGACACACCGTGGATACATGCACTTTTGACAATCGATTTTGTTAGTGACTGCAAACCAATTGGCAATTTTAGTAAACTGCTCCTCTGGTATTTTTCAGGGAAAAGCCATAATTTTCGGCTACATTTTGTTACCGCCAGCCACTTTGGGCATTTGCGTCACCCGCCCCACAATTTTTAAAGAATTTTCTTCGCCTCTCCTTGAATAGCATATTCAGCTTCAATCGTGCAACCATTGGCCGTCTTTTTCCAGCCGAATCTTTACTCTGATCAAGCTCGTCTACACTAATTGATCCCTTGTGCCGGGATCTCCATTTCCCTGTTAGGAACTTTTTGGGTTCTCAGATTTTTTAATACAATGTTTTTTGTTTCCATTCTCGAGGCCCCATAGAGGACAAAAATGTGTTTGGTTTTAATTAGACCGTTTTCCTTAGCTTTTTTTCTTACTAGAAGTCGGAGCGCGACTTAAATGGCCTTCATAACTCCAACACCCCGGTTTTATATAGACGGTCGATATCTATTATGCCCACTTTTGACTCTTAATATGACCAAAAGGATTTCAGTTTTTAACTCCTAACGTGTTGTTATCGGGAATTATAGGCATAAACCTCCCAAAGACTCAGCCGAATCTTTGTCTACCATCAAGCATTCAGCGGTTTAAACGTATACAGGGATCAATGACAGATGATCTCTCCTTCCCCTCAGGATTTGCTAATGGGTGTGACACCCCTATTCATCAGACACAGTTGCTCTGACGGCACCAGCATACCTCATGTTTATAGAAATATGATACAGATCTAACCGGAGATCTAAACACTCTGCCGAGCAATTCATCATGTTGCAAGATATGCCCCATACTACACCGTGATACCGGGCTAGTGTCGTTACACTCCATTCTATCTTAAGGGATGCATCGATTTGCTAATCCTGACATCCGAAATCATGAAAATTCATGTATTGGTAGTGTTATGGCATGGATGCCTCACCTACATCAGTTTTTGCTTGACATCGTTGTAATAAGACAAACACAGTACTTAATCTAGCTTGATATTAAAAAACTTTCTGCAATATCCCTGATTTTGAAGTGCGATTGTTGTTTTTTATATTGTGCACCATCCACCATTGGGGCGGATTTTAAGAGTCAGCAATGTCAGCAGCTGGCTGACATGCCCCCCTAAAAATATTGCTCTCAGGGCCCTCGGCACACCTTATCGCACTAAAGTGCGCTATTGCGTTTCTTCTTGGTTGCTAAATGTGCCCCACCTATAATCTCTGACAGGGGCCCTTCATTAAATCCGCCACTGCCATCCACCTGCACCAATCAAGTTGTCACTAACCGGTCTTGGCGCCCCTTCTTCATAGTCCACATGTTTCGTATAACATATTTCATCATGGGTCGACTTTTGGAAAATCCGCTCTTCCAAATCAATCCTAGCTACTTATACCATGAGACTCGCGTCAAGACATGTCTCTCAATACCAATGAGTAGTCTGTAAGTTATACCTCTCCAAACACACCAAGCCTGATGGAAATACCTTCGTGAAAGACGCATCCTATTGAAGCTGTCTCCTTTGTTATTCTTATTGAAGTCAGCCTCTGTAAGAAGACACTGCAGACCGACAATATCATGCGGCTGGTTTTGAAAGGGAGACTAACCTTAGACCCGATTTTAAACCAGGGTTAGTCTACATGATTGGACTTTTTTTCCTTCCTTCCTCTCGAATTGGCACATTCCGTCCCATCCATGAGGAATTTCTCACCCGTTAATTTTAAACCTTTCACTTAACTCTTGAAAGGTACACGGTCCACTCTTGTAGGGACGCACCCTGGTTTAAACCCGGTCTTAAAGTTAGACTCCTTTCAGAATACCAACCTAGAGTGGAAAAACCTAGTCCCTACTATTCCCTACATGCCCTACGGCTGACGATTTTGATTTATTTTGACAATTAAATACAACACTATTACACGTTTAATTGTCCATAAAATTAAGCACAGGTTCAGCAGAGGTCACAATCACGCATTATCACCGCCGCCATAATTCATTTGGTCTGAACCTGGCCTGAGGCACACACATGCCAAGCCGGTGCCACATATCATTCGTGACGTACACACCGCGTACAAAAAGTGTATCACACCAACTGGCAGGGTAACCAGCTACCCGCCGGCAAAGTGAACTTGACCCTCCTGCTATTTTTAGCCAATACGTCACGAGCGTTGGTAGAGGAGTTTGTAGAATACTTGTTACTATTTGATCTTGTGTATTTTTTTAAGATTATTTTTAATTGTGGGAAAGGTGTATTTTTATTAAAATTGCTAAAAATAAACAGGACTATTGGTCTCATTTTGCGTGTACGTGCGCTGCAAGAGAATGCTTGCAACATGATGTAATATGTGACGTCCTTGATATTTTTCATGACAAAACAACTTTTAGGATCGCCGAATGTTGCTCCCATGCCATGCTCAGGTAGCAAATCATAGGTCCTATTTAATGAGTTTCGTTCTTCCGCCTCATCTAATGTTGACAACCTTTGGTAGTTTAGTATGGACCTTCCTCTATTAAATGCAGGTAGTAGTGGGTCTCAATTGTGATGCCAATCTTACTTGCGGACTTCGATCTGAAAATTTGCTTTGTGTTTGTTTTCTGTCCGTAAACGGACAAAAATACAGTATCCTTTGGGAACCTGTGTTACAAGCACTTGCTCATAACATCACAAAACCGCAAGATCAGTATCAACTAATTGTTGGGAATAAGGCTTTTCTCATCGATATCTAGTGAACCATAAATAAACAAAGGTGCTAGAATCGCACGAATGCACCTTTAACTATCCAAATGCAGGTCTTGATAACACAGGCGTTCTCGAACCACAAGTGTCGCCTGGTTGCGCGATCACTTGCTTATTATTATGAGAAGTTTTGATGATTAGAAAGAGAACAAATGCACACTGGAGAAAAGGTTATAAACAAAATGACCCAGTATGATTAAATCATGCATAGCGTCTGTACTAGCCAGAGCATTTTAAATTTAACCGAATTGTCTTCAAATATTCAATACTAATAACATTCATGAATGGGCCTATTCAAGAAGGTACCAAAAGCTTCACATGATATTGTGGCCCCCTCACTCCATCCCCCCATCATCAAGTTTTGAAGTAAATCGGCACACGTTAGCTAAGCACAGCCCTTTAAAAGTTAACTTAATTGTCTGACAATAGACAAATAAGCTATTAAAATATGAATATGAAATAATGCAGCCACAGCTACGCATTATATTGTGACACCTCCCTCTATCATCCTACAATTTTTGAAGTAAATCTGGGATAGCGTTTAGCCTGTAGGGCAATTTTTACAAATGTAACGCGGTCATACGGACGGACATACGGACGGACACATAGAAATGTGGACAGTATGTGCCTCCATGAACTTCGTTCAGGCGACACAAAAATGAACATCATTATTATTAACTACGTGAAGGAGGCGTGGTGTGTCAAACTTGCCGCCAGGGAGAGGGGGGGGAGTCTGTTTTCCCTTGGCAGTGCAATCGAGACATATCTTCAATCCCGAAAGTGAAGCTTGTTGTTTATTGTCAATCCCTAATCATTCCTTATCATCTTCTATTTCTATTTAAAAACAATACAGAATATGTCCCATCAGGCGATAACTATACAAACTCACACTCAGTCAATCAATGGAATGTTCACGACAACTCACGAGATTCCAAGATAATTGCAGATGGGAGTAACTAATAGACTCAAATTAAAAGTAGTCATTAAATTAATTAAAACTTCAAATAAAAATTTTCAAAAAGCACCTTAACTGATGAAGACTAAGTGGAAATATATTGTGGATACAAATACCAAAGTTACAAGAGTTGCGTACCAACGATTTGACCTTATAACTATTTAGTTTTCCAAATATGAATGATTATTTTAACCTTCCCTGGATGAGTTGACTACACCACGTAATTGTATAAAGGAAGGAAAGGGGAAGGAGGAAGGAGGGAAGGAAGTAATAATTACAAAACCCATTTGGGCAAGAGTGCCATATATATCCCCCCCCCCTTCACGTCTATATGTAACAAATTATTTTGTATAATTTGCCTTAGGGTTAGGGGTTTGTTGGTATGTTAGTCCCAAATTAAAATAATTTGTTTCATGTATAATCTTAAAAGGTGCAACGAGAGATTTCATTCACATATCATGGTCCCTAAAAAAAAGAATTACTGATTTTGCCCGATGTAAAGCTTTCCATCAAAAATATTCTGTCCCCATCTGAAAGGATTACGCTGATGAATGTTTCTTTGGTACAAAAATTTTGAATTTCTAATTGTTGTATAGGAGCAAATCCTAATTCACTCAAGCCTATGTTTTACATTTAAATAGAGCAAATCAAAAAAAATCGCCTTTTTTCTCTTTACGACATTTCTGTAGCCCATATACAAGGTAAGAAATCTATTTGGTGCCTAATCTATATCAAATTACTATTATGACACAATATTTGCGTGACTCAAAATCTCCTCGTTGCACCTTTAAAGGAGGGCAAGATTATGGGCAGAGGTTAATAAGCTGTAATATTCATCTCGAATGAATGTATAATAAATCCTCAACTGCATGATGCTTTTTTTCTGAGCATTGTCCACAATAG
>JAMKCH010024829.1:0-25361 GCA_023653785.1 Ophioderma brevispina | reverse complement strand
TGTTATGTTATATGCAAATTAGTACTGAGATTTCATTGCAGCCCGCACATTTTTGACAAAACAACTTAGTCTCTTCTACGGATTATATGAACACTGGTGATGCTGTACACAAAATACAGCCACTGCAAGTGAAAACGAACCTAAAAAAATACGTAACGAAAAGGAGTTGGAAACGGGGATATTTCGGCCGTATTTCTGGACTCTGTTCTAAGAATTTTATTTTCATTGAAGGCTTTGAACTTGAAGCCACAAACGATACAAAAAAATTAATTTAAAAACATAAAGCAGTGAGGAATTTTCTCAGTTCACCTTACAACGACGATTTCGTTGGAGAGCAGGAGGTAATGCGCCTGTCATTGCGTTGTAACTTAGACAGGACCCATAACATTTGTAGTTATAGCGAATTGGAAACCGCCTTGAAGTGAGATCGTGATAGTATTAAAGTAAGTAGCTCATGCCTTAAGTTTCTATGTAGGCTAAAGAGTTATAATTTGATGAGATGGATAGCTAAAACACAGATTAAAATCAGTTTGAAGTAACTCGTGTTTTCCAACTAAAAACTGGTGTTAAAATTCCCAGTTATACTTTGTCCTTTCTTTCATTCATATGACGTGAGGGATCGGCAAGATCGACATATTTTGCCGATCCGATATTTTGCGATTAGCAAAATCGGCCGCCGAATCCGATGTCCGATACCAAATATCGTTAATCTCTACTTGAAAGTTTCACCAAAGAGCACAGAGATTGGGAAATCTTATGCACCATGATTGGAAATGATAAGCCCTGGTTAGTGAGTACTACAAACATTTGGTATGGCTGGTCTCAGACCCACAAATATTCCACGGACCAGATAATTCGAAACTTTGAAAATAAGGGGGTCCAGTGGAACTTTGAGTTGAATACCACCAAGTAGGCAGGAATTATTCGGTTATCGTTCCATGCGTAAATGTAAACCAAATGTACTGAGCGTTTGCACAGAATCCAGCACCCGCAAAAATACACACTGCTCTCTTGTCGTTTGTGGACTAAATATTCCCTATCAGTTCGCACTGTTATGAGGCCGCATATTGGTGGTAATTCAAAGTAAAGATCGACAGATTAGTCCAGTTCATCGTCTCACTCAGCCTTCCGATCTATGATGGAAAAGTGCACCCAAGATGATGTGGAAAGTTTAATTCTGTGATATTTATCTTTGAAATCATTTGAAATACACACTTTGTATTGGTAAATTGAGCTTAAATTAGCATCAAAAAAATGAAATAATTGGGCTGGTGAAATTTCAGATTTTACACATTCAGTAAATGAACAAAGCTGAGAATACACCTTGAAAAACAACAAGCTGTTTGCAAGTCTTTTTTTCCATTTATATCAAAACAGATTAAAACAAAAAATATCAAATGGCGACCAACTTTTGAAATCTAATATAAATTATTTTAGTCTGCATGCGAATTCATCATGTGTAAATTTTACAAAAAATTTTGTTGAAGGCAAATATGATTTTTTCTTTAAAATCTGTTAAACAGTCTCTGTATGGAGTGATAGGGAGATAGAGGGCACTAACATACAAATTAATGACATTTGTAGGCCTATATGGCGAGATCCCCACAATGGATTTTTCTGATTTTCTTGTTAGAGATAATAGCGCTCGCATGTCCCTACTTATATGAGTTGTCAAAATTAGTGTCGCCACTGCTTAACATTACTCTAAATAAGAAGACAATTTGCATGGGGTCCACAGCTTGGTAAACCCCTTAGTATTAGACATCTTAATATATCTAAACATCAACATGGAACTTGCTTGAATAGGACTGGTACTGCAACATTTTTATGGCTTTAGTCAACCCAATACAAGACTATAAATTTCCTAACATAAGGCCTCACAGCCCGTATAATAAAAAACTACTCAAACTACGCCGGCTGCTGTCCTCATAGGATTGCAAATTGTTCATAGCAGTTCTTTTTTGCAATAGGTTTTTTGGCTGTGCAGGACCATACTTTATCATACCATCAAGTAGATCCCTCAGTTTTCATTGGATAATCGCAGGAATTCACTGACTAATATCTCTCATATTATATACTTCATTAATCAATTTAAATTGTTTATTGGTTGAAACTCTATCACGTGATTCAAAATAAGTTCACTAGGCGGCGAAAAATCGGCGTCATCCGTAAATAGTACCCCTAAGCCACGCCCACACCGTAAATAGTTCATTTTTTCAGAAGTACTAATTTTACGGCTCAGAGGTACTATTTATGCCGCTTAATTCGCGTAACTTACTGGATCGCGTACCGCGTCTGCGTTTACACGTAGTGGATTGCCATCTTACTACCACATTCATTCACACAGAGATACATTGTTTGATGTGAAATTTAATTGAATGAAAAGGCAAAAATTCAATTTTTTTTCATTGTTAACTGAAATTTAATTAAGGAATACTAAAACAAATATATACTGACTCCTATTCGATCTCTGGTTTAAAACATGGTCCCTCGGGACTATTAGTGGCTATTTTGCTTCGGGGCTGCGCCCCTCAGCAAAATAGCACTAATGTAGTCGCCTTGTGACCATAGTTTTTAAACCAAGCCCTCCTGTCAGTATCTATTTGTATATCATACCCTCGGAGCGCGTCTGCATGCTCGTATCATGTCCGTTAGGAATTGCGCATGCGTGACCATGCCTCATCATGACAACAAATTTGGTGTCAATATCTTGAACTGCTCTAATTTGGCATTTTTACAATGTTGAACGAGTTGGATCACAAGAATTTCAGCATAACGCTCTCACATACACGAGATGAAATTTTTAAAAGTAGATCACCAATAATGTTTGTTTTGTGAATCAGAAGACGATGATTTTGAGGGCTGTTGTTTATTTTCAAAGATTTCTTTGTCGCTGAAAATTTGTCACCCTTGCCTCATTAAACAATAGGCTAGCAGTCAATTTACCGTAAAGTATTGTTTGTTTTGTGAACACACCCCTTATAATTTCGTAGACCCTATGTTGATGCTGTTTATTCTGCTTTCGGGTAACAAAATCATTTTATTAGCAGAGTTTGAGGTGACACGATTATATCTAGTTTCGGATTCTGATCTGGCTTGGCCCGGGATTGCGCCCGCACATGATACAGTGTCTCCTTGACTAGATATGAATCCGTAACCCAATCGACCCTAAAAATATAGTAATCCTCAAGGTGAAACAGTGGAGTTCCAAGCAGCACTTAAACAGCAGTGTGCCAATTATGTTCTTTTTGCTGATTGCTCACGATAATGCATTCAACAATGTTTACAGCGATCATGCTGGACGTTGGTGCTTTATTGTGTGAGCAATGCATGGATCTATGCGTGAGATAACAAACCAACCCCACCCCATCACACCGTCCAATATAGCAATGCCAACTTCCCTTCCTTGGACATTCTAAGAATGTAGAGGATAAGCCATGCAAGAGTTATATGCTTGTGTTCCAACCATTGGCAAAACAAGACCTTGGACAACAGAGGAAATGCTTATAACTCAAGATATGGCAATTTTTCCCAAAAAATGTGTTAAAATCATGTTTTTTGGTGGAGAAAAAAATGCCCATATCTTGAGTTCTGGGTATTTCGATGTTACCCGCAGAAGGAAATTATGAAAAGCACACCTGCTCTCATATCTGCGAAAAGAAAAATGATGAAAATAAGAGGGTAGGGGTTCACAAGAAAAAATTCAAAAGAAAAAAATATTGAAAAACCCGTGTATGTTGTGATTTTTGACATCTGAGAGCTGAAAAGCCTACAGAAATGTAATGAAGAAACATTCTTGTGTTGAATTGTTAAGATGGACCAACATATTGGGAAAAATGATATTTAAGACCTATTAGTAACTATGAGCTAACATGGACCCACCTTAATCGCCCTGATCCACTTTTGAAGAAAAAAAATGAAAAAGTGCGAAACCAGGTGCCCATCGAAAAATCAAAATGGCCGCCAAATTGTAAAATAATTGAGTTTTTGACCCGTAACTCAATTATTTTGTGTTCAATTTGCTTAATTGTGGGTGGCAATACCCATGTTTTGGGGTATTTAGGAATCATTGATATGCAACTTTCTCTCACCATAGCCTTTTGTTTTCTTGAAAATGCAATTTTTTGCTTAAAAATGAGCTCTGAGGCCGCTTTCCCATAAAATGCGCATCCGATAGATAATGTTGATTTTGAACATTCAAAAAGTTGGAGTTTTATTATGAAACCACTTGCTGAAAATTGACTTCATGGCATTTGTGGTTTGCAACTGTAGGGCTATTTAATGTCATAAAATGCCCTCCATGAAACCACACAGGTAAGAAAGTTTGTTGACCCCTGTGTATTCCAATGAGAGTGTTTTGTCACATTTTAAATTGATGCCACAGGAAAATGGTACGTGTTACACAGCTCTAATCTTCAGGAAAATGATGACTCAACAATTCTGATGATGGCCCAACAGTTTAAAATTTAAAACATTTGATATGATATGTACTTTTTGGGAAAGTTCCCTCGCAGTCCAATTTTAGGTTGGCTAAAACTGCCAATATCGAGGGAAAAAAAAAGTTGTGGTGAGATAGAAATTGCATAGAAGTGATCTTGGGTATGCCAAAAAAGAAGTTGACTAAACAAAACCTTATCAGTTCATGGTCACAAATATGATTTTGGCCATGTGGTGGCATTTTGGATTTTTCATCGGGGCACCCTGTTTTCGCACTTTTTAATTTTTTCTTCAAAAAGGCATAAGCATAATTAAGTCGTCATTCTAGATGTGTTCGAAGTGAATCTGAAACTATGACCCCAAAATAGGCACCCTCTATAGCCCACCTTCTAATAATAGCTCATTACTAAAGTTTATATAATTGTTGCTTACAGTACATATCCGAGCTTTTTCAGATTTTACATTTTGAGTAATGAATTGATTTGCTTTCGAAAAAATATTAATGCATCACATTTCTCAAAAGCAGTATTACAGGATAATAAGAACTTCTTTAATATTTCTTTTCAGTGCTGAGTTAGGTCCTTCTGTTTGTCAACGCCTCGCTATTGAAGCTGCTGTGGGATACAATAATGATCTGCATCCAATGTAATGACCCATTAGCTTAGACAAAGTTTTGTAGCTTAGCTGCTTGCTAGTACCAAATGAGATGATAATGAGATTATCATGAAGCAAATTTTTCAAATTTTTCTTCGGTCTTGTTTACAAAATGGGGTTTCCATGCTTGATACCAAACATCATGTTGATAGTGATACCCGGTGGCATTGAGCTCAGAATGGATCGTACCCTTTAAATTGATGATCATTATGTTCATTCCCCCCCGTGGCTGAGGTACACATGTCAGACTACTACCCTCTGCGGACATGAAGGCCATGTACAGTGCCATAGCAACACAACTGCGGAATGGGCATCATCAATGAGGTGGAAACATTTGCAGGGTTGCCTCTTCACTGTACTTCGACGTACACCTTGATAGGTAAACGATTCTGAATGATTGTTTCTTTCTTCTGGGCATTGTCCAAATTTCAAGCTTTCCATAGTTTCATTTCATGCCTTTTCAACTTCTGCTTCTGTGGACATAATTAAACAAGTTAAGAATTCATCAAATTGTTGAAGATAGTTGGGTATGGGCTTTAACCTCCTGGCTAAACCAGTTAGTAGACTAAAGAACCAGTGTGTGCATGTTGTGTGTGTGTTGGTGGTGTGTGTGTCTGTGTGTGTGTGTTTCCGTCTGTTAGGTTTTGTTTGTCCACGGTCTTGAAAGTCTGAGTTGGGCTTTAAAAGATGTCATGAACCTGTAGGCCAGTGATCTTGTCAATACGCCCCAACATTTTCTGAAGGAGTACTTGTTAAAATCACTTAACACAACATTTGGTTTCAATCCACCCTCCTTTGAAAGTATAGAAGTAGTGAACTTAGTTTGATTATGCTGTATTATTAGTTCCATACACCACATTTGATATATTGAGTTACTTGATCATAGTTTTATTTTGTGTTGTCTGCTGGTTATGTTTCATTATTAGTAGTCGTAGTAGTAAATCGAAAGTTTAAATCTGGTTTGTCCCGAACGGGGGTGTCGCGGCAATTCCCCTCTCACTTTAGCAATCGCCCTTACTTACTCCCTCTCTCATTCTTGGATGCAGCAGCTGTGGTAACTGTTACATTTCTGCCTACTACATTATATCATATTCTGATTTCTACAGTGGGCAATTTGTTCCAATTTCCTCAACTTTCATCATCGCTTCACAGACCAATCACACTGAGTGGGGGCGAGAGCTTTCCTTGCCATAATAAAGTTATTTGAATTTCCCTCTCTTAAGTAGTCATTTATTATCCTCCCTTAGTCTTCAGATGGGCATTCTTACCAAGCAGGAGTAATCTGTGGTACCACAACCGTGTTACAAGTATTAATTGGTCTTGTCCAGAAGATCAAGAGGTCCTACAACTCCAGGGGTCATCATTTTTGTTAAACTCGTGCCAGGGGAGGTCTTGCCAGAAATCCAATTTCACGACGTTGCCATTAGTTTTAAACCGTAAACGCAAATCTTGAGAAAAAAATTCGACTTTTTAATATGTTTTCAAAAATATATTTGTTTACATTCCACTGAGGTGGCTGAAGAACCCACCGCCACTGTAAGGGATATTTCATTGTATGATAACAGATGGGGACCGAGGGTTGTAATGCGTGATCATGGGAACCACCTTGAGGACCCACTCAAGCACCCAAAGTGGTTTGTGGTTTGCACTACGTAGTGCTGTTTTTTTAATCTTTTGATATTTTAAGTGAGTTACTATATTGAATGAGGCTTGGCCGCTATCATCTGAAATTTGCATTTAGATGTGTTTCTGTGAAACTACAAGGTGGATTCTGACATTATGTGTCAGCTATGACGAGTGTTTTGTGCATCAATCATCATTGAAAGGCCATTTTGGGTCAAAAAGAGGTCAAATAACCTTATTAGTCATAGTAGATGTGCTATCATGTTGATCTCATGGTGAAGCCGGCGTTGTGACAATACGGTGCATGCAGATCCCAAGGTCAAAATTGAAACATGCGCAAATATTTAGTTATGAATGATTAACAACTGAAAGAAACCATATGAAAGAGAAACTTCCAGAGCCCAAATAATTTAGGTATGCAAGGGTTAACAAGAAAGAACCAGAGAGAAACTTCCTTCCAGAGCCCAAATAATTGGTTGATGAAGGAATTAACAAAGAAAGAACCAAGTGCAAGATAAACTTCCAGAGCTGTGCAATAGCCAGCATATAAAATGAATAAATGTACTATTCATTAAAATTAGTGGGAATACAGATATAAATGGGCAGCTAGGTTGTGTAGTTTTAAAAGATGAAAAAAAAAATCCCTCCTGACCAACCACTAGTCAATTTCAAGGGTTCTTATGCGATATAACAGGATATTGTTACCCTTCCCCCTCCCCTCTCCCCTTTTTTTTTTTTTTTTTTTTTTTTTTTTTTTTTTTTTTTTTTTTTTTTTTTTTTTTTTTTTTTTTTTTCCTCACCCCCTTCCTCTCCTCCCTCCCCCTCCTCCTCACCTCTACCTTTTTGGATGGATTGCAAAATCCAGGCTATGGAATGGTAATTAATGTCTGTCTGGATGTGTGTGTCCACAAAAAGATCAGCATTTTGCCTTATCTTTTTTCTACGCAGCTATTTCAGCCAACCTGTGCAAATAGTAGGAGGGCATAACCCCATTGTCCTTGAGCATGTGTGGTCCAGTGGAAAAGTGCAGGACTCGTGATCATTAGGGCGTGAGTTTGAGCCCCGCCGAGGCCAACGTGTTTGTGTCCCTGGGCAGGATACTTAATCTCAATTGCCTCGCCGACCCAAGCGAAATCTGGGGAGCTGTCAAGTTATGGGGATATTACAATCTAAGTGCTGATAGGGATGTGCGCTTGGCCGGCAGCCACCTAGATGAAGCGAAATGATTGTGACGATTTCCTAATGGCGGCGTAATAATAATAGACAACAGCGCTTGGAGACTGTTTACAGTGATAAAGCGCTTTATAAAAAAAATGATTATTATTATTATTGTCGTTCAAGCCCCTGAGGTGCTCCTCTGGGTAGGTCATTGGGTGGGGTAATGTATAAAAAGCTCAACATTGCACAAAAAGTCAACATTTTGCCATTTCTTAAGTTCTAGAGGATAAGCTGTTGAAGGTAAAGTTGGGTATATTGTTGGAGGGAACAGGTCCCTACTACCCACGTCCTTCTTGGAAGTGCATGTAATCCACCCAAACTACCATCGTCAGTTTACAGATTTTATTGGTTTCTTTCCTACATTTTCTAGTCCTTTTTTTTCCATCCCAGTGAATATAGCCTACAGTTTGCTAATGTTCTGATTCAAGTAGAGTTCTCAACAAGCTCATTGTGGTATGTTTTCTTTTAGTTCTGCATTAAAGTCATGTTTTAATACGAGAAACAACTCTTATATCATCACTTTTTTTCAGTCACCTGAGAGTCTATTGCCATATGTGATGAACATGAAGTGTCAGATCACCAGTATAGAGCTTCAATTGAATGCTCAACAATTCCTATATGATGAAATGGCTGGTGTACACAATCAAGACAGCACGACAATACAGCACATAGCAGGTGAGTAGTCTGAATTTGTAGTCATTCATTAATTGGCCTCCTTCCGTCCTATGAAGACGATGGTTTGCACTTTGCTGTACTGCAGTGTCTGCGATGGCTGTGCAGGCCTATCCTTGAGTGGCAGTCCTTATTAAGTCCATTCAGATGTAGATGGAATCTGGATCTGCAGCCAATTTAACTTCCAGTAAAGCGGATTCCCGCATCATACTAGAGGACTCTTGTACCTCGAGTGATGAGTGCAGGTAACAGACCCGGGATGATCCCTTACTCTTTTCGACGAGGTCTGCAACTTTTTACGTGCTCAGCATTGATTCCACTGACACACGGGACCAACAGCTTTACATGACTCTCTGAAACATGAGGCGCCGGGCACCCATTGCATACACATGCACATTCTACGCAATGGGTGGGAGCGAGGAGAAATTCCATAATCACTCTTATGCAATTTCCGACCTTATAGGAACTATTTGAGTATGACCAAGAACCCAAATCTCGCGGGATCGAAAACCAGGGCCGCTCGGTTGATGTTATACCCTGGCGACGGTTGAGCGCCTTAGACCGCTCGGCCACCATCTTGAAATGTGGTTGATGCCTTTCTTTTTTGATGCTCGAAGGATCGCTTGACACTTTGGTCCTCTTCAGCCCCCTTCACCCGTTTTCACTATGTGCTTCCACTCCAGTTTGTACACAAAGTAAAATATATAATTGCATGTTTCATACTTGTGGAAGAGGTGCCCCTTTTGTATATCATCATTTTTTCCAATTGTGGCAACTGCTGGTTGGTATAATGCAGAAAGTGACAGAAACACTTTGAAGTTAAGTGTATTCATTCTTTAAAGAGACATATGACATACCAAAAAAAATTGCTCCCCATTTTGTGTTGCTTGCAAGAATTGCAGAAGGCATATTATTCCAAATTTTGTAGTCTGTCCATTCTTTTGGCTGTTAATATGCACGTATGTATGAGTCGATCTAAATTGGGGTGAAAGAGAAGAATGCTGTTTTAATGATTGGCATCTCCTACTTTTGGGTAATGTTAACATGGTTTGAAACAGAGAGACATAATGTCCTCCATTCAGTTTGCAAGAAAGAGTTCCTCTTTAAAATCATATCGTTAAACACATTGGGTCCCAACCCAAGGATCACGGTGCCAGTGAAAATTTATTGTGCTCTTATTTTCAATTGCAAAAAACCCTAAAACAAATCAAATTAAAAAACTAAAAAATTAAAAAAAAATATAAAAGTTTACCAATGTTGTTACACCATCCTATGTTGTCAGTATTGGATTGTTGATTGGGGCTTTATTACCGAGTGCAAGTGCGATGTAAAGTTTGGGGGTTTCTCTCTGTCTAATCATTTAGAAGAGGATCCTGGGGAAAAAGTTTGGGACAACCCGACTCAGAACAATAACTTTATGACTTCATATACTTGTGTACTCTTTGTTATACAGCTCTTGTAGCAGAGGTATCATCTCATGACAAAAAACAATTAACCAGACTCTTGCCCCTGCTTCAGAGCAGCAGGTTGAAGCAACACAGGGACTGCAAGACTGCATCAGAGTCAAGGATGAACTCACAGCATGGTAAGAAAAAGAACACTTTTGGAGTGTTACATTCACATTGGGAACAAACCTTCAACACACGAACACAAACAAAATAACAACGTTTTGTCCGCCTGAACTTTGTTCGGCAGAGACTTAGTAATAACGGTTCTGTCCAGTCATGTCTCTCGGTCTGTCCGTCCATGTAAACTGCTTGTGTACGATTTTTCTAGAGTTCCGTAAGGGCAATGGTGATGTAACTGGTGGAATGGAAAGAAGCAGGTCGATGAGTTCTCGACCTTGATTAGAGTTTGGGCATTTAAAAGCTACAGTCCAAACCTCGTTTATTGCCGGACACGTCCGGACCGGCGCTCATCCGGATATGCGATTTGGCGGATATGCGAATGATGCTCAAACACAGGCAAAAGAGTGAAGTTCATTATGGAAAGTATGGACCAATGTATTTATACTAGGTGGTCACATGCGGGGCTTTAACTGTGTACACCCATTACACGCGTCGGCTATGCGTTGTGTGCGTAGTGGAAACCTTGTGAAAAATGTATCATCTAACAAAGTAAAAATCCAGATAATCCTTCACAAAATAATCCTGAAATTCGTCGGTTTTATACCAAATTTCATGTTTATTTTAATGTGGATCAAATTTTTAAAGCTTACGATGTTTGATTCTTCTCGTAATAAGCGTCGAAAAAACGGCAAGTAATCGCAACCGCAAGTTAGAGCTAGCGTAACACTGGAGGTATGCTGCCGCGATTTTCCCTGCAGGGAATGCGACACTCAATGCCATATTCAAAACAACGTAGTTTCTATGGATGGGTCTGTCAGATTGCATGGGGAAACGTAACAAAAATGCCAGACAAATGACCATCCGGTGACATTGATGTATATTGCTCCTCGTACGACTAATAGTTTTGAAGTTCAATCAAAAAAAACAAAATTTTGGTGGAATTTATTCTATATTTACGATCTCTAACAAAAATGCATATCGATATTTGAAAAAGATCACATTTTAATTAACAAAATGAGTACCTCATTATTTTTGCACGCAAAGAAATAATTATTAAATTAAATATCAAAACACAGCCTTATATTTCAAGGTCACGGGCCATGCGCGCTGGGGATGGGGAAAAACCACAGATTTCTATTATAACACGAGATAGCAAACGGCCCAGCTCAAAAGCTGTGACCATCTTTTCCCGCAGCGCATACTTATTTCCATAGCGTTGTGTTGGTTACCAATTGATTCATTATATTCCCGTTAAATAGCGTGGTGTACCAATTTATTCATATATTAAGCATTTGCATGAAAAGATGTACCGTTTCCAGGCCAACAGGTTAAGGCGCATGCGCGTACGCGTTCGAGGTCGAAGGATACCGTAATGAATATTTATAATTTTCAAAAACACGGTTACGGTGGCCGCATATTCTTCAACGCGGGCATACGGGATCTCTGTTATTAATATCTATGGGGAAAAACCCTTTGAGGGAAAAGCAACGTGGCTTCCGCGTTCCTATCTTAACGCGGGGGAGCTGTGACGCTTGTCCTCCAGATATAAATTCACGACCCAATGCCCCAACCTAGCGTCTGTAACCAAGAAAGAATTCATGAAAGGAAAACCTCAAAGTAACTATGAAATATTTGGGATCTAAAATAACAATTAAATTATGTTGCTATTTGTTTGATTATTTGGCCTGTCACACACGGAAATGTGGAGCCCTCTTGTGCCGCGCAGGTTGAATCCTTTGCCTGAAATAATGGAGCATCCATTATGGATGCATATTTTTGAAAACTGACTGTTTACACAATGACTCTTCCATTCATTTTAAAGGTTGTGGGATCAGAACAGTCTAAAATTCTGAACATTTTAAGTGAATTATGGGATTATTTTTTAAAATATGGAATAGAATATTGTTAAATATAATAATTTAAACTGAAATTTTACCGTGATGATTAGAGAGATTGATAAACAACTACTTAAAAGATAAAATTATGCAGTAAATCAGTGGGTTAATGGGCCGGCGTTTGCACGTTTTGGCTTGGTTGTTTCAAAATAGATTTTAAAGGGGAGGGGTGATGGGGGGAAGGGTGTGTGAATTTACGTCAATGGGCTTAAGGATTTTTGTTTGTGTGTTTATGTGGTGTTTTGTTGTGGTTTTTTAATTTCGGAGGTATAAAATTTCCTTATCCCTTCAGGCGGGGGAGAACTCTGGCACTTGGATATTAAAAAATCCAAGGCCCAAAATTTTAAAGTGCCTTTTTCCATTTTCCTTTTTTTATTAAATTTCCACCCGGTCTTTCCCCCTTTCTTTGCTTTTTGCTTTTCCCTTTGTCTTATTTATTTTGCCTTTTTCACTGCCTTTTTTCCACTTTAGCCATTTTTTATGCCTTTTTTCCTTTGATTTTTCATTTTCCCTTTATATTATCTCTTTGCCTTCACTTTTTCCTCTCTTTTCTCCCTTGCCTTTTTTGCCATCTTTCCATTTCCATCCTTGTTTACATAAGCCCTCTTTTCCCTTTGGCTTTTTCCCTTGCCATATTTTTCTCTTTTTACATTGCCCCTTTTCCCTTTGGACATTTCCGTTTGCCATTTTTTCTTTGCCATATTTCCACTTTGCTTTCCATTTGCAATGTATTTCCATTTTGTCCTTTCTCTTGTCCCTTTTATTTCCTTGGCCTTTTCCAGATCATTGGTGTTCCACTGCCTTTTCCTTTGCCTGGTCCTCTTTGACCTCTTTCCCTTTGGGTTTCCTTTGTCTCTGTCCCTGAAGTTGCCTTATTCCTTTTGTGTTTTGTTTATCCTAGCTTTTGAGGCCTTTGCCTCTTTTTCTTTTCCTTCAGATGTTCTTTGCCTTTTTTACCTCACCCTTTTTTTCCTTTGCCTTTTTCCCATTTCCTTTTTCTCCACTTGCCTAATAATATTTACTTTTCCTTAGTCTTAGTCCCTTATCAATTAACATGATGAATTAATTAAAAAAGAGAAAATATAAAATATTGCTCTGCATTAAAATGGTTTATACAGGTTACTTTGGCATTAGGCCATTAACCAAAATAAATATTCTAAAGTCTTCTTTTTTCACCCAAATTGTCAATCCATAATTATAGTTAAAATCATACTTTGTCGGCATACGCCCTGCCAAAAGTACCATGATTCGATGATTTCACTCATTTTAAAAGGGTCATAAAGTAGAAATGTAAGATATTTCTTACTTAAATCAATGGAAATTAAAAATACAGTGGTTAGGGGAAGCCTTTTTCCAAAATTATAAGATGCTAAAATTTGCCAAAATCAGCTTTCGGCCCGCGGCCCAAAGTATGCTATTTTGGTGATTTCGTCCATTTTTTTTTTAAGTGTCCTAAAGTAGAAATTTCAGCATAATAGACATTTTTCTTTATTTAATGCATAAATAGCATAAAATCAACACAAAATAAAAACCCCAGTGGCTTTAATCTGTTTTAATAAAATTATCTTATCTGCTAAATATGCCCAATTGTGCCAAAAATTATTGAATTTCAGGCCTGCGAAAGTGCATTTTTGGTAATTTCGGCATTTTGAAAGTGTTGTAATGTTGAAAGTTATAACAAACAAGACTATTCTATATAACTTTTTGCTGAAAAGGGCAGAAGAAAAAAGGAAAACGCCCTCTTCTGTAAAATTGGACATCACCCAACACACAAAAGTCATTATTTTCAAATTTATTACTCCTTAAATACGCTATAAAAATCATCATTTCAAGAAAAAATCGTCACAAATGGGGTGGTAAAAAAAACGCTAGTTTCGTAAAGGCTAAACTTTGTAAACAGAATGTCCGTTTTCGATGATTCAAAGTGTTTTCAATAGTTTGAAAGGAAAGAAACCATTCTGGTAGGAAAAATAAATCTGGGAGATAATTCAAATTTCCATTTGAATCCACCCAATTTATACATTGCTATGACAAACGGTAACAAATTATGAGTGTTATGAAGGTATGAAATGGAAAAATGCGAAATAAAACAGAAATTGTACAACTTTGTTTTTGCATTTTTATTTCATGCTAATCTAGTTCGATAATCTGGGCCTAGGAGCGATCGTCTGTCAAAAAGTCCTGACATGGTCTAAATGGCCGATCGTTGCATAATATTTAAGGGCTGGGCACAAGGGTAAGCGAGAAACCGACGAACAGTTACACGGCACCGTAACAGTTCCAGCCACAAGAGAACAATTTGAAATATGAAAAACAAGGATCTAAATCCCTGTAAAAATCAAGAAATTCCATTATATAGCGTGCTACGAAAGCTGCAAAGATGTTGCCTATTGGAGCTGAGTGGCCGCCGATCAAGTTTGTGATAAATGACTGCCGGGTTGGAAAGGGTGTGTCTAGATTATGAGTCGCACAATAGATTTTTAATTAAAAATTTGTGGGGTTTTTTAAAAAGTCTGTACGTTTATCTATTTACTTTTTTTCATTATCCGTTTTTTTATTTTATGATGTCATCGGGAGATTTATAGGTTGCTTAGATGCCGGTGTAAGAAAAAACTGGTGTCCCCATAAGAGAGTGTCCTAGCTACCATAGCAACATGTAAGGAAATAAAACCGTGACTTGTAGACGAGACAATTTGAGTGACTGTGGTGAACAAATGGATGCGTACAGCACTCATGGAGAACACAATAGACTGATGGGTGGTAGGACACTCAGTCACACGACACTGTAGTATATGACACCGGCCACAATAAGTGTTTGGGATGATAGAACTGTGTCATGGCCCGTGGTCGGGCCAAAAAGGTTTTTTTTTCACAGTCATGGTGGCAAAGCTATGATTTTTGAGGGATGTATTTCGATTGACCTTGTTGTAGTGAGATCTTCCCCAGAAAACGAACCCGATAAAGTATGGGGGAACCCTTATTTTCATGGTAAGAAATTAAACTTAAAAAAAAAAAAAAAAAAAAAAAAAAAAAAATGGTGGTTAAAAAAAAGAAAGAAAAAAAAGAAAATACACCATGCAGGCGCATCGGCCGCCAGCCGGATAATAGAAGGATCCAGATAAATGGTGTCCGGATAAACGAGGTTGGACTGTAAGTCAAGATCTAATTTTGCATAATTACGAAAATTTTTCCGCCAATTTCCTGGAGTTCCGTATGGCGTATAATGAATGGTACGTTGTTTGAAGGAAGCAGGCTGAGGAGTTCTTGACCTGATTTGATTTTGGGTATATTTCAGGCAAATTAAATATGCAAATGAGCTAATTAATATGCATAAATCAGCGTAATCGCTATAATTTTGATGAAAAACGGTACATCGGATATGCAAAATTCCTTCGTTGCTGAAGGCTTTTCTGATGTACGCATCTTTCGTTCTTGCAATTTTTAAAGTTGCTAGATATTGCGGCTTAGGTCAATGCAAATATCAAGCTAATTAAATATCCATAATTACTGTATCTCTAAAAACGTACAGTCGGATGGCGCAAAACTCCTTTGCAACATGAAAGAATACTATGCCATGCATCTTTTGTGTGAATCAGAATTGGATCAAAGTGCACGTGGGCCGATTAAAGGGGCATTTTTTAATACAATTGATCTAATTAAATATATGCGTAATTGCTGTATCGCTGAAATGGTACATTGGATATGCAAAATTCCTTAGCTACATGAGATTACTATGCCGTACATCTTTTGTATGGTTGATTCAAAGAAATTATAATACTACAAAGTAGTATATGGTACTGTAATTTTTTTAACAGCTACTTGGCTTTTCTTCTTTTTTTTAGCTGTATGGGGGTTATTCTGAACAAAATTAACATTTCACATGTATGTTCTTTGGACATTCTAATTTGAGTACGTATGCAATTAGATATTTTCTTCTTGTTGCATTCATAAAAAAAAATACTAATTCTACGATTGGATTAAAAGAAACCCAAACATCAATTTCAAAACATAAAAGAGACTGCTGCTGAAATTTGGTTTCTCTCAAATATCAGTAAGGAAAGCCTTTTTTTTTTTTTTAAATGTTTTTGATACTGATATTTATTACAATATAAACGCTCAACAAATATCGGATCAGGATATCAGGCCGATATATTAAAAATGTATGTCGGTTATCGGTCGGAAGACAAAAGTCATTTCGGTTGAACCCTAATAGTGCCCATGTTTCATGAATGGTTTTCTAGTCTGGGTTGCACGGGGTCTAGTTCTTTTGGGTTGCCAGCCTGTTTATATTTTTGGATGTCAGTCGATGGGTTGGTGGAGTTGTTAGTTGACAGGGTGGGGGTATTCAGGTATTTGATGGGCATGGATCCAATGGGTTGGTGACGGGTATAGTTTAGTCAGTGGTTGATTGGGGGGGGGGGGGGGGGGGGGGTCGGTGGGGTTTTTGGGGTCGGGGGGGTCCCTGCTTTTCTTGAGTAGTGAGTAGCAGAGATGGGTTACAAGAACAAAACTTCACTGCTATAGGGCTACTGTATGTGAAGTAACACTTTGCATGCCATTGTTGCTTTTGTACCTATAAGTTGGTTTCACCTCCAATTATGGCACAAGCAACACCCTACCATTGGAGTAAGCCCAGCATCATTGATGCTCTCATAGTTGTGTGACATGTGTGTAAAATCTTTATCTTGATATTGCATCGTGGTTCAAAGGAAATCAACGATGATGCAGTGGTTAAAAACCTCCACAGCAAGATCCTACTCACGGTGTGTAATCCAGGCTAGCTACCCATGTGTCTCTTAAGCTCTACCCAATGGACCCCCTTGAGCCACCATTGATGTAGTACATAAAACCTAAGTACTGCGAAGTACACAAGCCACGGGGTGGATAGTCATCTATGTCTTTACTTAGCAGTAGCCATCCTATAGTGTACTCTGCAGTTGCCGGCAAGGTGACTGACAGTACCCATATAAGCCACCAGTAGGGGAGGACCTGAAAAGGACTCCCATACCAGCCTGCCTAGTAGGCAGGCACTTGGATCTAGAGGGAAAGGAACCAAACACACTTCAAACTTAGTAACGTCTATATTTGAGTTGCGCACGGCCAAAAACCTCTATATATGAAATTGTGGTAAAAAACATAAAACCCATGTGACCAAAATGTTAAATAATGTATAAAATTACTAAAATAATCACCACAGAGCTCAAGCTCATTTGCACATGGGAATACCCACACAGGAAACTCCCGCATGGGGTGACTAGTGGTTAAGCTATGCTTGCATACCTAGGTGGATGATTGCCCCCACAGTTGCAGCCATCGATGTGTACCTATGCAGGTGGGTCTCTGGGCCTATTAAGGCTTACTTCAAAGGTATAATCCATGAAGAAATTTGTTGTGTCTGCTTTGACCTCATATTTTCCTACGCACCCTTGCGAGATCAAAAATATGCAGGACATGTAGGTGCATCTGTCTGTGGATTATGGTTGAATCGCCAAGTTAATAATTAGCGTAAAATATTGTTCTATTCATAGGTGGAGCAGCCAGACAGCATTTGACGCCATGGGTGAGACTTGATGACAAGAGTCTGGGACAGTGGCGAGATAAATGGACAGTAGCTGTTACAAGGTTGAGACAAATAGCCTAACAAGGAGTTGGTCACCGATCAAAATAGTTTGTGCTTCCCACCAAAAACTCTAATATTTCAACCATTTCTGTACCGATGAATTATCTCCCCTGTTCTTTTATGCTTGTAGTTGATTTATTTTAAAAGTTACGACAAACTGATTACAAACATAATATGTTATGGAAAAGGCCATCACCCAACAGCCTTAATTCCAAAATTACACAGCAAGATCCCTACTCATGGTGTAACCAGAGCTTAGGCTAATTCATTTGTAATCTTAGCCTAACTCCAAGGGTACCCCCCTTGATGCATTATTGATGCAGCACTTACAACTAAGTACTTGCAAAATAACCCCAAGCCACTGGATGCGAATAGCAGTTATCTATGTTTACTTAGCAGTACCCATCTATAGGACCGTATTCAATATACGTCAGCCACAGACATGTTGGTGGACAAGTGCAGTAAATGCCAGGGACAGATACTTAGCTGTCAATCGATCCATGTTAGCGATGGCACAGGAAGCATTGACAGGTGAATGTATTTAGTACTGGGGAATTCGTCTATCTTGTCCAACAACATGGCTAACTATTGAATACGGTCTTATAGTGTACTCTACATCATATACTGTTTCATGGGTTTTTTGAAATAGTAATATGTCGTCCACTCAGTTTAAAACATTAAACTTCTTGCAAACTTTGCATGCGCCAGCAATCAAATCAGTACAATTTGAATGGAGTGTATTAGTGAATTTACTATTGTCACAAAAAGGCTTCTTGTTTCCTGGCTTGGTTTTCCACATTCTTTGGTCTGTTGTTTTGCAGATATTTTAATCT
Organism: Ophioderma brevispina; assembly: GCA_023653785.1. NCBI lineage: Eukaryota > Metazoa > Echinodermata > Ophiuroidea > Amphilepidida > Ophiodermatidae > Ophioderma > Ophioderma brevispina. The sequence continues at coordinate 6,841 of JAMKCH010024829.1, read as the reverse complement.
CAACCCCTTAAATACCCTAGCACGAAATCAGTTTAGCTTGGTGCGGTTCGTGTTATCAAGTGAGTCTGCCAACCCAACCACTCACAGGCCTTCCCAAATCCGGTGCAGTTCATTCACATGGCCATTACAAATGATTGGCTATCTCTTTTCAATTTGGCAAGGGAGTTATGCCAGAGTTGACAATTCCTCGACTTGTGAAACAGGCTTAATTACAACGCCCCAAAACCCTCTTTATAATGTGGGCACCTGTGGTGCCATGGATCAGCGTCGCCTCATAAGCATAAGGTGGTGGGTTCGAGACCCGTCGTCACAAATGTGTGTGGCACTTGGGCAAGGCACATACCTCGCTTGCCTCTCTCCACCAGGAGTATAAATGGGTAAAGGCATATGCTGGAATGCAAAACGACTCGCTGTGCGGAGAGTGGCGAACCCCCGCCAGCAACATTATATGAGGGAGTCTGGCCAATGACAGAGAGATTGGGCACTACGCCTGCGGGCGCACCATTTGCATTTGCCAAAACCCTTTATAAAATAATTCCAGTAAGCATGAAGGAAAGAAGTTGTTTATATAAAAAAATCCCAAGATTTAATGAATTACTAGAATCGTGGGTTCGATGGGGTGACGTGGTAGGGTAAGATTGAAGAGGGATTTTGTTTTACCGTGCCCCTTCCTTCTATTGAAGCAGTATAGAAAGGCTAAAATAAACATGTTGACCATTTAACGATAGAAGTGAGTGTTGGATCAGCATAATACAAAATGCCTTCAGAGCCTTACAGAAAACCAACAACGCCTGTGAGAGATTTCGAGCATCCATAGGTGCCATATGTAGAGATTTCGTATAGCACATTGAAATGCGGTAGATTTCCGCCCTCCATGGTATTTGGCTATAGAGATGTCTTAAATGTGAAAAAAAAAGTGAATTGTGATTGCTCCGTTTTCATTATAAAACACAGGCTGAAGGTTCGTATTTGCTCAATACCAAATTCATCTCACAATGTTTGTACCAAAGAAATTAATTCTCAGCTTAATCCTTAGAGATGGAGAATTTTTTGTCGGGTCGACCCCGACTATAGAAACCACTGCCTCTCAACATTGCGAAGGAGTTTTTCTATAGCTGAAGGTCAATTTCATAAATGTTTCTTTTATGCAAATGATTACGTACTACTATTATTTTGAGTTTGTGTTTGGGTGTGTAATGCGTTGCAATTTCAGACAAAGAATAAACATAATTGCATGTTTGAAATGGCCTTAAAAAAAAAGCATTTCTTTGACTTTAGTCCTCTGTGAAGACTTGCTTTTTGATGGGAGTTTGGTTTAAAACGTTCAGGGATAGATAAAGGGGGAGTAACAAATAGGAGGGTAAATAAGAAATGATCAGGCCACGTAGAGTGATACTACGTAATGATTGAAGCTTTACAATGTATGTGTTGATATTATTTAAAGACGAAGTTTTAGGTACAACATCTTATGAAAAGACAGGAAGGTTGTACCTACATTAAATAAAGCTTAAAATTTGAGGTTCAGGTTTAACACATTTGCGGCCCAATTGGGCGTTTTTTCTATTTTCTTTATTTGAAATGATAGGAAGGTGTAAACCTATTATGTTCTGGAATCAAATCTGAGACCGTCACCGCGGGATTAAGTTTGAACACATTTTGCGCCCAATTGGGAGTTTTTTCTATTTTTTTTATTTGAAAGATTAGGAGGTGTTAACCTATGTTAAAATTAAAGCTTTAACTTGGGGATTCGTTTTAAACCAAATTTTGATGCCCAATTGGGCGTTTTTTTCTATTTCTTTTTTTATTTGAAATGACAGGAGGTGTAACCTATGTTAAATTAAAGCTTAAACTTGGGGGATTCAGTTTTAACAAATTTTGCGCCCATTGGGAGTTTTTTCTAGTTTCTTTATTTGAAAGGACAGGAAGGTGTAACTATTATGTCTGGAATCAAATCTGAGGACGCGTCACTCTGCGCCGACCGCAGTGAGTGTTGCGCCGAGCGTAGCACGCAACAAAAGTACACTTGACATCTGCTGAATTGGCCAATCGCGCTAACGTATTATGTACTAGGGCGATTGTTACTAAGTCCGTGCATCTGGGATACGCAGTCAACGAACGACATTTTAACGACGCGCTCAGATTTTGATTCCAGACATAATATGTTAAATAAAGCTTATAACTTGGGGATCAGTTTAACACATTTTGCGCCAATTGGGCGTTTTTGTTCTATTTTCTGATTTGAAAATGATAGGAAGGGAAATTTTAAATTAAAGCTTATAACTTGGAATTCAGTTTTAACACATTTGTGCCCAATTGGGCGTTTTTCTATTTTCTTTATTTGAAATGACAGGAGGGTGTAACCTTTGTTAAATTAAAGCTTTTTTTATAACTCTTATGGCGGATTAAGTAGTTTAAAACATTTTGCGCCCAATGGGGCGGGGTTTTTTTCTGTATTTTCTTTATTTGAAAAATGACAGGAAGGTTTGTAAACCTATGATTAATTAAGCTTATTTAAACTTGGGGATTCAGTTTTAACATTTTGCGCCCAATTGGGCGGTTTTTTTTTTGATTTTCTTTATTTGAAATGACAGGAAGGTGTTGTTGTAACTATGTTAATAAAGCTTATAACTGGGGGATTCAGTTTTTTATTCCGTTTTTTTATTTTTAACACATTTTGCGCCCAATTGGGCGTTTTTTCTATTTCTTTATTTGAAATGAAGGAAGGTGTAAACCTTGTTAAATTAAACTTATAACTTGGGGATCAGTTTAAACACATTTTGCGCCCAATGGGGTTTTTTCGATTTTCTTATTTGAAAGACCGGAAGGTGTAACCTATGTTAAATAAAGCTTTAGAAACTATGTGAGGTCAATGTCACACACCAAGGTTAAAGGTGAACGGGGTGATGATCACGTTGTGTAAACAAGGTGCTTGGTTTCTAATGCAATCTGTGCTTTGCATGTATCCAACATCTACTTTATTTTAGTTTGTAGATTTCCTTTTTTTATACATGTTTCTGTAATAAAAGTGCAAAATTAAACACTAGGAAAACCATCTACTCCTTTAAATGCTTTTAATGTTGTTCCTTATTTCTTTGTAAAATTATGCCTGGGGACCCGACACAGTTTTTGTAACGACTGGTTTATGAAAAGCTTTACACGTACAGCACATCCGGATTTTCAATATTTTTTAGAACACCTAATGGTGAAAACTCTAGTTGCACGTTTAATTCTTGTTAAAAAATCAAATTCCCCTTGATCATAACTCTTTTATCTCTTTTACACAACTGGAAAGGCTTTATTGATCTAAAAAATCAACGGTGGCAAAGCGATTATCGTCATACTCTTTAACCTTGCATTTCCACACTGGATTGTTCATTTTTATGCGTTAATGTTAATTTGATTGTATATTGAGGTGCGGTAGCGCCACGTACTTGTGGTGCTCTTCCATCACACACTACCTTGCTAGGGAATACGTGTGTTAAACTATTGACTTGGTTCTGAAACTGGAAAAGTGCAGTTAGATGAGCAGCCTACTAACCATAGCTATAGCTATGGAGTTAAGCAAATACATGTGGAAAATCATATCAGAAAATGTGGTGAGAGTACATGTAATTATGATTAATCATGACCAAAATGAAACATTTGAAACTAGTTGCTTTGGCAGTGTGTTTTTGAGATGAATTCTGCTAAACATCCAGTGTAGTGTCCGTGCGAGCAAACGCATGGCCCCAGAGTGCCCATCTTCTTCCTTAGCGTTTGGGCAGACCCCTATTTATTTTAGGGGTTTGCAACTCCTACCGCACAGTGAGTCTGATTACCTTCCCAGCATTGATAATGTGCTACCCATTTTTTATACCCTGGGGTGTGGACAGGGTAATTGAGGTAAAGCGGCCTACTCAAGGGGCACCACACGCGTGGCCGCAGTGGGACTCAACCCACAACCTTGGGTGTGAGGCGATGGCGCTCAATCCGATGTACCACACGAAATTAAGAATATGGAATATGTGCAGTTGAATTAAATTGAAAGGGAATTTGATATGATATTTGAATACATTTGCCAGTTAATATGCATTAAAGGGCACAAAAAAAAAAAGGGGGGCCTTCGTTATCAGTGAAATGTGAAATTCCTTCAATTCACTCTAAAATGCATAGTCTAGGACCTTGGAAGAATACCGATAATATTACAAACTAAAATAAACATACCACAAAAAACGATAGGAGCCTAATAACAGGCTAAAAGACATCCATTGATTTTTAGGCTAACTTTTGACGTGCCGTAACTTTAAGCAACAAATGTGCCTATTTCATGAATATCACAGGACTCGTACTCATTGAGTATTAAACTCCACAAAGGGTAACAGACAAGTACACAGGGATGGGATGGCCGTAATTATTTCATGTGAGGACTTATGTATGCAAAAGCTTTACAACTAAGCAAAAATGTCAATTTTGAAAAAATCTTCGAGGGGACGGTATTCAAATGGCCAGTGGTCTCTTTAAGATAAATGATTATATTGTGCATATGCCATTTTATTCCCCCTGGTGTTAGCTACAGGTATTTTAATTGAGCAATTATCTGTCATACGTTGACCATTTGGCTGTACATAAGTTTTTCACAAACACAAAAATGATTAATGTGACTGGATCAGGAATGTTACAGCTTTCATAAGATTTTAGTGGGTAATTTGGGGGTTGGTTTTGGTTGATAAAGAGAGATTTCACCTACTGCAAAAGAGAAGAGTCACAACTGACAAAAGCGTGCTTGAGATTAGTGGGAAATTGTGAATACAGATGTTATCAAGTCCTCTGTGTATGAAATGTAATGCATTGAAAATTGATGATATATATGATTAGACTTGTGTACTTTTATGTACAAACTCTGCAATAACTTACTCCCCAATGCTTTAAATAACATGTTTACAGCTAATTCTGATAAATATTCACATAATTCTAGACATGCTTCTGATTTTCGATTCCAATTGCAAACTTGGATTTTGCGAAAGAAAAAAATCAATTGATACCGGTGGGTTAAATAGTTGGAATATATCCTTCAAATGTCAAAAATGCAAAAATTTTAAAATATTTCAATATTCATATAAAAGGAATAAATTATATAAATATAATTGTAACATTTAAGGTAGCTGGGATTTTACAGGCCTTTGGCTTGTGACGAGACGTACTCAAGGTCAGAAAAGTAACCTCCCGAGGTTCATTAAAAACAAAAGTGACTTGATTGGGACTTGAACAAGATGGAATTTCAAAACAATTATTTTAATACATAAGAAAATCGAATCAATCACGAATGTACACAATATTAACAATAAAAAAAAAAGCCAATAATTTATTTATGAATATATTTAAAAAATCAAATTAAACACACACCATCTCATAAATTCTATATAGTTCAATGTTCTTGTTGGGTGCGCACCAGGGTCTTGTAGAATCAGGTCTACATAAATCTTGGCGACACAATTCTTGCTGGCACAGTTCAGTAGTTTCCTAAAATCGCAAAAGTCCTTTGGTCTAGACCGGCCATTATAATTCGTAGACTTGAAGAACTACTGGAAGTATAACTGCAGCTTGGCGTAAAACAATGTAGTCCACAGGTACTCAGCGCATTAAAGGTGAACTAGTGGGATAGAGGCAGCATGGTATAAAGCGACAACACCTGCTGGTATATTTTAATGTTAACCTTTGTTTTTCCAAAGGCACCAAATTTTAAGCAGCTCTGACAAATCTAGCAACTTTCCAGAATTGTATAAAATAACATAAGAATTATCTATCAAATTGTTTATGAAAGTTCTCCACCTTCTGTGTGAGAGGTCTACACTCGATGAAATCTCTTATCAACTGCAAAGAAGAATGACTTGCAACATATTTGACCTTAGCAAAATTTCCCATGATGCAACAAACATGCGGAGACAAGACGAACATTTCGTTTTCTCTTTCCATTTCGCTGAAACATGTTTAAAGGAAGTCCACATCCTGTGCTCGAAATGTTTTGACATAGCAATTACACAGTCTGTTCATCAACAGGTGTGTAATCTTGCTTCCTATAAGTAAACAAAGAACCTCTGTACAGTTCTTAGAATGACAGATAAGGCCTTGTGGCTCTCACTTGTCCTCGACTGTGAACATATTCTGACATGTTCATCTCAGGAAGTTCTCACACACTAGTCCATTTAGAACTAGGTCAATCAGACAAGTCATGCTTAGTGCACAAACACATTGCAAAGTTATATTTTACAGTCTCACTCTAATTATTGATTAAATTTAAACATGTTAATTAATATACTACCCAGAAAATAATATAAATTTTTTTTCCCCAGGAGTCTGTCACAGGCTATTACTCAGTTCCCTCCACAATGCATATTAAATGTTTTAAAATGTCTTATTCATATATTGTAAATTTTGTAAATAATACATTGTACTTTTGTTGCATTTTGTGGAAAATAAAAGAAGTTGAAGGAGTTACGGCCAATATCTGAGACACTTGAAAAACAAGTTGGTCTAGTTTCGGCTATCCTGATATCAACAGTTGCCATTGAAAATCAACTTTAAGGACATTCTTTGATGAAAATTAAAATAAAAATAGGAAATATTAAAAAAAGAAAAAAATAATATAATTTATAACTTTGAATGTCACAATTGTCAATAAAATACATGTAGCATTGGGAATTTAAATCCAAACAGTCTTGTTTTCTCAGCCTTACTCCAGGTTTCAACAGAGGGTAAAACCATAAAAACACCCTCAATGAAAGTAAGCTGATGCCTTTGAACACCAAACATCCTTTCCCTTATTTCCTTGGTTAAAACACTGGTTTCTTCATTATGCTCCTCC
>JAMKCH010024828.1:0-21077 GCA_023653785.1 Ophioderma brevispina | reverse complement strand
GGACGATGAAATTATACCACGCTTGTGTAAAGAGGGGCAGAAATTGCTGTGCCCCCTAGAAAGAGGGGTGCGACAATAACAAAATGCTCCAGAAAAATGATATACGTATTACATATGAGGCAGGTGGTTGTCATTCGGGTTTTTTTTTTGGTGCTGGGCAAGGTTGTCCCACCTTGGCATCGAGAGGAAGTGAGACGGGGAAAAAGAAACAACGATGTGACACAGCTGTAGAGGTTAACTCTTGGACACAGTCAAGTGCGAAAGAGTCACAAAATGACAGAGTCAGTGTGAAAACGGGGCAAAAAAAAAACCACTAATACTCGGGCCTGGATGTAAATGTAAGGACTGTACCCGGGCTTCGAATCCACGGGAGCACGGAGCGCCGCTCCCAGAAAAAAAAAATCCCGGCAGCAGAAAAAAAAAAAAAATGACGCAGTAAAAAAAAGAAAATCAAAAAAAAACAAAAATTTTGAAACATTTTAGGAGGAAAAAAAAAAATTAATATTTTATGATTCTACAAAATACACTCAAAAATGTTAAAATGTTACCAGGGTTTTCAGTGTTTTTGTAACAATATCAAACAGTTAGTTTATTATTGGTGTGTTCTGCATCCTTGCTCCGTGTGGAGCAAGTTCGAGGGAAAACAGTTGATGTTCATGTCATAAATAATAACACGGTGGATATTATCAATTTTAGCGTTTAAAAAAGGTAAAGTCAAGTAATATTTCACCATATACCCTGTAAATAATTTATTTAGAACATTACAATTTGTATTTTATTTGCTAAAATGTTATTATTAAACAAAAAAAATGGTGCATTTTTTGGTCGAGGCTATTAATAGACTTGCAAAAAACCACGTGCTTGATTGTTTAAACCTGGTCAAACCTAGTCTCTGTTCCGCATTGACAGTTAGACACTATCTTAAAGCTTTCATAGACGAGCCTCCGATATAAATAAAGTATACACAACAGCAACACAGCTGATTCCCAGCTTGTGAGAAAAAAATGATAAGCTAAGGTAACTGTTTTTATTACTAATTAGTTGCCAAAAAAAATAGATATAATTTAGATTCAATGTGTTATATGTAAACAAAATGTCGATTTTCGATCAGCAGTCTATAGGACCCATTTATGACTGGCGATCTAAGGTAAAGGCGATCTGGCAACATGTTACAATGCAGTGTGGACTGGGATTCTATGTGTTGTGAAACCGCCAGGCATTCTGTAATACATTGTGAAGGGGGTGGGTTTACTCTGAATAAATAGTGATTATTTCTACATTTTTCTCACAAAAATAAATTTCACACAGGTAACTTTTGTCACCAATAAAAAAATGAAATCATGTGAATTTCACGACAATTTGCCCCCCCCCAAAAAGTATTCATTTATGTGGTTTCTTAATGTTTAATGATTTTGTACTCAGCTTAAATACATAACATTGCTAAAAGGTTTTTGTAAACCTTTTCAAAATCATGCTACAAATTGGAAAAGAAATGGTAGGGTGTGAGGAAATTGCTGATTTTTACCCTCAAATATAGCTAAAACCTAAAAACAAGAGAGCTTCGGGGGCCCGCCACCGGGACCCCCGCCGGGCCTTCGCCCCTGGACCCCACCAGGGGCACTAAGGCGGCCCATGGAAACCCACCCGCTAGGCTTCGCGGCAAGAAAAATATTCCTGACTAACTTCCATGCTCCCAGACAGCAAAAATTATTCCTATTCCCTGGCCTGTACGGTACAAGAAAACACACTGCATGGGGCCAGAAGAGTAATAAAAAAACCTATGCACTGTGAAAAACCAAGACAGTGGAAAAGTATCAAAATTAAGGTTGAATTGTCCATTATTTCTAGGCGTATTATAATGAGCTCATTTGCATATTTGCTTCTGATTAGCTCATTACAAAATGGTAAATTTATACCAAATTCAAATAATCCAAAATTTGATGAAAAGATTGGTCCGTGGGTAGTGGTGCATGCAATTAATACCCATTGAAGGGGTTCTCACTATTTGTGTTATATCAATGAGCTCATTTGCATATTTGCTCTGATGGTTTTAAGTAAAAAGTAAATTATATCAGATTCCAATGTTATTGTTCTTTCAGCACTTAAAACTCTTTTTCATATGCGCATATGATCCATTCTGTCTGAGAATTAAATCCACCAACTATATTCCCCCAGGGGAATTTGCAAGTTTTAACTTGCGGTTTGTGTTTGTGTGTTTGTTTTGTCAAGTATCTTAATTATGAATTTGATTCGTCCTTCCATTGATCCAGTTGATCAGAAAACAGGTATATACATATTTACCCCTGGATACACTTGTAAACTAGATCAGGACATGACATGCACATGTCACCATCTGGTCACCATATTTGCATTAAAGCAAAAGCAATGAATAATGTCTCGATTGTCCTTGAATGGCTAAGGATCACACCAGTCAAACCTATGAAAATATAGTAAGGAATCCTAATGGAACAGTGATGTTGGTTGTATGCCATTGTTGAATTGCGTATATAGCACTAAGCTTGTTGTCCTACTGTTTTCCCCGAGGGTCTAGGAGATGGTGAATACCATGCGGGGTATAATTTCCTCTTTTTTAAATTTTGTTAGTGCCCAAAATTTTAGTTTTTCTTGGATTTTCAGCCTGTGTTTGGTGCAGTTTGATCCTTTTGTCCTGTTTCCTCATTTTTCTTCTTTTTTTTTTTGTCCATAGCCTATCACACCTTGACAACGTATAAAAATACGTCAGGGCATTGAAAAAAATGTTTTAATGGGAAGCCAGCTGCCAAATTTTCCCAAATGTATATGTTTGTGTACAAAAAAAGCAAAATTTCCCTCCAAATTCCAAAATTTCACAGGAGGAGCTTCCCCAAATCCCCACTTCGTCGTGACATGAATACCGAATGAATAAAATCTAGGGTTCTTGATAGAGATTTGGTGCATACTTCATACTATTCAAGCAGAGGTGTTTTGAACCAATCCCACCATGCATGCAATGTGCCATCTTATGCACGGAACTAAATAAAACAGATGTCAGACTTAGCAATAATCAGCGTCTGAATTTAAAGTGACAGAAGGAGATTTTTTCAGGATACAAATTCTATCAAATTTACTGGATCGGTGTTGACCACCTACTGAGAACGTTCGAAGGTTTATTGGACAAACAGGTGTCAAAGGACAAACCGCACAAACCTTGTTTTGAACTTGCCCTGCTATCGTCATCGTTCCCCATTGAAAACCATGATGTGACTTTTCTGTGAGGCACGACAGAAACTACTAACTCATCATCTTATTACATAAAGACGGCGTATTCGGCTTATTCACTTCACGTGTGATCTAATACAATTGGTAAGCATTCCAATAGGTAAAAAAAACGGGGTTCGAGACAAAATTGGGGGCGCTTTCTTCCTGGAAATCAACCTCATGTACTTTTTGAAGACCTAAAAACATGTCATGCTCATGCTAAAAATTACCCGGCAAGAGTTCATATGTACCCCTCTGCGAGTTGTAATTGTAAACAAATTCTTTTTGGTTTCTTGGCCTTAGGGTTGGGTATTTGTTAGAGTAAGGCCATAAATAAAAAAAGTGTTCCTGTACAATTTTAAGGGGGGGGGTACATATGGAACTCTTTCCAATTACTTAAATTGCTTTGTGGGCTTAAAAAATGAGTGTAAAAGTCAGGTGATTATGTGTTAACTAGAATGGATTTTTATGGGATACATGGCCGATTGGTGAATGAAAGTTCCCAAACTGGTGCCTTTGGGATTGACTCAATACACCCTCTGGTACAAGTGTGTGTCTGTGATTGAAAGCTACTGAACGGATTTTACTTCTACATCACTCTTACCCAATGTAAATAACAAATATACAACTGGATTGTTACAGGGAAAATAAACTTGATAATAGGGAATTTCCATAGGGTTTAAATTGTTGGTAGGAAGAAGCCAAGGCAATAGGCATGTATATTATACGTGCTTTTTTAATGAGGATTTGAAACTTTATTGGATTTAATGGAGTGGACCTGTTTAAGCATTCGGTACATTTCATAAAATGTATTACATGTTTCGGTGGATTTTTAAACATTTCACAAAAAGACAACAAAACATGGTGTACCGCACAACATTAAAGGGGCATGAGAGATTCAAGGCATCAATATTTCTGTAATATTAGGATTACTACATTTAGATTAGACACTCAATAAGTCCCTACCTTTTATTTGGCTGCCAGAAATAACTTATAATGAAAAAATGGGATTGTATATGTTTATATTTCAATACCAAAATAGGTTATATTTTTGTATGCTCTTATAGGACATTAGGAAATTTCACTCTTTTGGTCCAAAGAAACAGTTTCAGGCTTAATCCTTCAGCTAGGGATGATTTTTGATAGAAGCTTTAGACCATTGTAAAAAATCAGTTAGTTTCAACATTTTTTTGGGGAAAAATGTGAATTTGAAATCACTTTGTTGTACCTTTAAAACTAGACTAATAGCTTCCTAATGAATATGGATACAATTTTGCATTTTACTGATGTATGGAGGGATGGGAAGGGAGGGAGGAGGGAGGAGGGGAGGGAGGGAGGGAGGGAGGGAGGGAGGGACGGGAGGAGGGAGGGAGGGAGGGAGGGAGGGACGGGAGGGAGGGAGGGATGTACGGAGGGAGGGAGGGAGTTAGGGAGGGAGGGAGGACGGGAGAGGGAGGGAGGGAGGGAGGGAGGGAGGGAGGGATGGGAGGGAGGAGGGAGGGAGGAGGGAGGGAGGGGAGTAACTGGAGGGGAAGGGGGAGGAAAAAAGAAGGGAGGGAGGAGGGAGGAGGGGGGGAGGGGAGGGAGGGAGGGAGGGATTGGGCTTGTTGATTGATTGATTGATGATTACCGGGGGGCTGAAGGCTGTAAGTTGTCCAAAATAGCTCAAAATGGGATGAGTTTTGCACGAATTGCAGGAATTACCGGGAGGTGTGCGCGCCCCCTCCGCCCCTCCTGGATCCGAGCCCGGGGGAGGGAGGGAGGGAAAAGGTGGATGGGGAAGGAGTGAGGAGATGGAGGGTGATGAATGAAGAAAAGAAAGTTTAAATACAGAGAGGGAGGAGAGAGATGAGGAGAGGAACGTGACATTTTCAAATGGATTGTTTGAAGAAAATATCACACTATGTAAATTTGGGTCACTACCATGGGAAAAAAAAAATTATTTTGTGACAGTTTTTTATATGTAAACTTAAAATTAGGACTGACTTTTAAAAATGAAATATTTATATCTCAAACAGGGGCCTAGAAATAAGTATAATGTGTGTGCCAAATCTTAAATGCAGATGTGATGACTTCGTTACCAGAAGAAAGCTGTTTACATGATAACCTAAAATTGTAAGCTTTGTTCTATATATCCATGGAATATAACCAAATATAAATCATAAAATTGGAAAATCCCTATTGAGACAGCTATATTAAAGGTATGGGTATTAGAGGTGCTGTGTTGTTAGGTTTATTCTAAAATCATTGATTTTGTTTTTCTCAATAGCTGGATGCTGTATTATACATGACCCAGCCAAAAAGGACACTCTGATCACTCTTCTTAAGCAATATGCAAAGGACAAGAAAGTGGGACACTTTGGCGTGCCCTGGCCAATCTTCTGAACACATTACCCCACAAAGACAACTGTTTGATGATATTAGGTAGGATTTGTGTGAAGCTATTTGTAGTTTAAAGTTGGGGTTGTTACAAAAAAATTAAAATCGTGATAAACAATCTTTTGCTTATTTACCTTGATGACAAAAGATCTGTATTGCATCTGGGATCCAAAGATCGGAAATGAAACAACACAAACGGCCTTGTGCACAAACGATCTGAAAATTATTGGTTGATTAAAATGATTGGTTCAAGCCGACAATTTGGAAACCTACTTTGAGTTTTACCCAGATCTTTTGGCCTTCAAAGACGACACCCAGCAGAACCAAGACTCCATTTAGGCCAAAAAAAAACAAGTTTGTCTCAGAAGAAATGTGAAAAAGCGCAATGCAAATGCATCTTTTTTTTTTGTTTTTTTTAGAAAAAAATACTAATGCGAAATGCGTTTTTTTATTGCATGTTTTTGGCCTACTTTTTTCATTTTTCATTTTCTGAAAGTTGTTTCAAAAACTGCTCCCTACAAAGATTCTTAAGGAGAGCCTGTAGGGGAGTATAGCTCTCACCTCTCTTAAAAGCAGCTCCCTGGCGATCTCAGACAAACTTTGTTTTTTGTCTTGGCTGGCACTTAACTTCCGTGAGTCAGTGAGTCAACCGCATTCAGAGAGTTGTTTATTTTCTCACTGCTGTATCGCGCACACGTGTGTATGTTAGCGCGTTGATCAACACTGGTGAATTTAATGCTGCGACAATTGCATTACACACTGACACATGACTCAAGGACGATAAAGCACCATAAATGGCTTTTTGTACTACAAAAATTTGCCAGATCAAATTAACCGCTGACCAAGACCGGGCCCGTAACCCGGATTTGTTTAGGGGAGGGGTGAATTTTTTTCAACGGGGACTTTCTCAAAAATTGCAAATGGGTGCGGCGAATTTGGCAAAAGTGGGACTTTTTACCAAAATTTAAAAAAAATTTAGACAGAAAAGCATTAAACCTAATTTTTCATATTTGGCCCTTTTAGCTTTTTTAGGTGGGCTTTTTGGAATTTGGGGCATTCGCCCCCCCCCCACTGCCACTCCCCTGGTTACAGGCCTGGGCAAGAGTCTTTTCAGTGGAACATGATCACAGCTAGTTTTCGAGGTAGTTTTCCCTTAGAGATTTCACCCTATCTAAGAATTACGCCTTATTGTATCATATACATTATCCAATAAAAAGGTCAATTAGACATCATTGGAAGTTACCAATATGAGACAATCTTAAATTTTATGAATGGGTTCTAATGTATAATGTTGTTTTTTCTGTCTTTAGGATATTTGTTCCACCAAAGCACAGCAAAGATTTGACTCTATTGGTTTCCAAGAGTTCTCAGAGGGAAAAGGTTTAAGAGAGGATGATGATTGATGTATTGAGATTGCTAGAAGGTATGGAGTAAGTAGATAAGAGTACCAATTTATTGTTGTTAAAGAACAATAGGTCACATGCTTTCTTTATTATTATCCACCAAGTGAACTGAATAATGTTCACTGATAACCTTGTTAGGCAAAACAAAACAGTGCGTCTTCAGGAACAATTATTTGCAAAAGTGAGAAAGTGTTTTTTTCGAGAAAAATGCTAGTGTGAAATGCGGGATTTAAAAAAATTTAATTACAATTTTTAATTTTTTACTTTTTCATTTTTTTTCGGCTGCTTTGCGGCCTCCAAATTTTTTTCCCTTAATTTTTTTTAAAAATTTAAGTGGAGATAACAAACCTAAAAAAATGTATGCGGTCAAAAAAACAATTTTAAAACAAAATGTGGTGCACCGTCTTGAGGACAAATGTTTTTTTCTGGCCCTTATGTAGGGGAACTTGTGAAGAACATCTAAACCCTTACTGGTAGCCAGAGTTGAAGGGTGCGCAAGTTGTTTGTATTTCCTTGTAGCTTAGAAATTAGAATGTTTCTCAAAAATGTCAAAAAATTAAAAATATTTGGTTTTTTAAATTACAAGAACTGTTTCCAGATGGTCTAAAACTGAGCAATGAGGAGATGAAGGAGATTCAGGGATCACCTAGGGCAATTATATTGCTTCTTTGGACACATAATCGAAACCTAACCCCTTCCTCTTTTTTTTTAGGATGATTTGTCGATACCCAGAAAAAAAAATGGCAATAATGCTGTACAACTCATGAATAGTGGCCTTGGTGGATGAAAGTTGTAGCTGTAGTTATTAACCCTAATGCCCCAAGCCATACAGAACCATAAAGTCCCGGATGGTAGCGAATGTACCATCAACGGAAGAACATCCATATGGGAACAAAATCACTGGCCAGTCTGTGACACCATCTGTAGCACAGTATCCCAGGTGATGGGTGGTTCAAGACCAATCCAATCTCCAACTTTTTCTCTTCCATCCCCGCTATTCACTCACTTTCTCCCGGAGCACAGAGAAGGGTTAAGTTAGGTAATGATTTTTTAATATCAACTTATTAATCAACAAGAGGATAGCGCCCTCTTGGACTGAACTTTAAATACAACTGTTTATTAACACCATTCTCTTTGCTTTCAGAATTGTCCGAGTGGACCGGTCAGGGGGGGTTGGTTTCCTTTGGATTCATGGTGGTTGGAGATAATCCGGTCATGGTGGATGGAGTCGTTGATCCAGGTTGTTAAAAAAAGATTATGACCCAAGACTATACTCCTTTACTTCCTCGAATCAGTGATGCAATGCGTCTCAGGCAGCAAGAGCAGCTTTGCGTGCACATGTGCGCCAACGCCTTTATACTCAGGATACGTCTGCGGCATACGCCTAAGTACTTTGATAAACACCACAAGTTATGTTTAGTGCTGTGACTGTTGCATTACACAATGACGTCATTAACTCGAGGAAGGTAAAAGCCACTTTATTTTACAAAGGATAACATCGATGTCCCAAATTTAGTTCTTCGACAAATTATAGACTAACGGTAACATGATTGGAGTTAATACAAACCAAAAAGAAGATCAGGGTGAGGCCAATTAAACATGTAAATAGTTTTTGATTAAGAAGGCTGTCCCTTCCTTCTCTTCTCCATAGACATTGAGTATCAAATAATGGGTTATAATAGCATTGCAGAGGGGGCAAGGCATGCGTGAAAGATGTACAAATGTAGACAGGCCACAGATAATGTGATTTGTCTGGCTCCGTTTATAATAAAATTAATTGTCAGGTCGTGTGTTGTGACAGAAATGCTGTGCATTCATATAAATACAAGGACAATGCATCCAAATTGCATTTCAAAATGTGACAGCTGTTCACTTTAACAAATTCACACACGGTCTTACTGCAGAAATGGAAAATAAAGCTTGAATTTACAATGTGTATGATATAAAATACAGGAATAGGTTTTAGCTGTATGATATAGGTCACATGAGCTTCAACAATGACTTAAAATTCTCAAAAAGGTCCACCGCAAATATTTAGCTATTACTAGGATTCCACTGAATGTCTGGACTAGTTCTCATTTAAGTGAAGGTATTGAAAGAGCAACAGCAGGGGCTACCCAGGCATGTGATCAATGCATGGGAACCACATACAGTGCATGTGAAACCATGCATTGATGACCTGGGACCATACCTAATCCAAATGCATTAAGCCATTTTATATAGCCGCCAGTTGAATGGTCGCGAGGGGAAACACAGGAAGTTGGTTTGGACATCTGAAATATGGCGGAAACCATGCATACAACCTGCTGGTGCACATATACCACAGATGTTCTATTGTTGGACAAGGTGAATGCATTGTTTCTGCCATATTGTAGAGGTCCAAAACAACTTCCAGATGTTTCAATCGGCGACTCTGACACGCTATCCATGTGTCGAGGTCAGTGACGTAATTTAAAATTTGACCACTGTACAAGTGAAATTGATCCTTTTGATTGATTTTTTACCTTGAACTCCAAGGACTGTTAAATGGGTACAAAACTACCTTTTTTGGCAAGCTTTATGGGTTTCAAACAAAGAACATGGTATACTTTGAAAACTAAATTTCCATGATTGGAATCAATTTAAAAATTTGACCTTTGTGTAATCTTGTCTACACCCACCTCCTTAAGGCAAAATTTGCAGCACTTAAGAATGCATTCCAGGCATGAATACCTGGCAGGCTCTCTTCAGACTTAATCACGCAAACTTTTGTACGGAGATGATGTTACAATATATGCCTGCTTCCGAGCTAATTCTCTACTTCTGTGGGATGTTTTAAATTATCAACAGATTCTAATACCAGCACATTGTATGTCGTATGGCTAGAGTTCCATAAGGGAATTCTAGCAATTGTATTCAATTTATTGATAATGACAATACTTTTTACCTTATCACACAAACAACTATACTGTATCTGTCACCGCAGACACAACAAAATAAAAGCACTCCACACATGTTTTCAATCACCAGCTGTGATTCCCATACTGAATATACTGGGTGTGAAAATCCCCACTATCTCTCATTGATTCTACATGCAATTGATAGCATGATGAGCGATGGCGTATGTGACTTTAGATTGCATGTCATTTGGTTACCCGAAACCAACGGGGGTTTTGGTAGTTGGTTATTTTGTTGTGTTCAGGATTTAACATCAGATTTACAGGGGAACAATGAATATAGAAGAATATTTCCAGGACATAATGTTGAAAAAAACAGAAGAGTTACGGCAATTCTTGCCACCGAAAAATGCAAGGGGTGGACATCCTTGACGAATGTACAGTGTCTTTTAGAATGTTTTTGACACAATTAGAATGCATTCAGACATTGTACTTCAGGTTTGTAGAAAGATATTTTTCTGACAAGTGAAGGTGGCTTGCACATATACAATAAGCAATGTAGTGAGATGATTACTGCATGCTTTTCAGGTGTGATAAATGCAGGCAGTAATGTCAGCATCATTGGCTGTCTGTGGCAGAGAAGTGAAGCTTACAAGCAAAATAGTATTAGGGGGAGGGGGAGGGAGGGGTGCGATAATAACCAGGGCTGGAAAAATGCCAAAATTTCCCAGGAATACAATCCAAATTTCCCTCTAAGATTGCAAAATTTCCCTGCAGGATTTCAACATTTCCCTTCAATTCGGATTACAGTAAAAGCTTCTTTCCAAATAGCAAAATTTTCCTGGGAATGTTATCCCAAATTCCCCACTTTTTCCCAGGCATGGTCACAACCCCCAAATTCCAACAAAAGGGGAAAAAGTCCACCTTTTGCTTATTTTTTTGATAAAAAGGTCCAAAAATGTTTGAAATATTTTGACAAAAAGTCATTTCTGGTGATGGATGTTCAAAAAGTCCAAAAAGGACTTTTAAGGCGGATCGGTCCACTTTTACAAAAAAAGTTCAAGCCCCATACCCCCCCCCATAAATCCTGCATACAGCCCTGATTTTTGGAGTATTGATTCCTGAAGTTCCCCATTCCTCGATGAATAAATTAAACCAGCTACAAGAAAAAAAACTGGCAAGGAAGACTATTTTTGTTGCAGGATTGGCGTAGAGCTATGGATAGGATTTTATTACCACAAGTCTCTCATTCCTCACTATACATCAAACATGTTAGTGCCTGTGTAAATAGCTTGATGATTACCACAATTTCTCACTTACATTTTCTCTTTAATCCTGCATTAGGTGGTGCTGCAGAGAGATCTGGGTTGAAAGCCGGCGATCGCATCCTCAAATTAAATGGCTTAGACCGTGAGTAAGAAAATCACAACCGACTGATGCTCTACAAGGTAGTGGAAGCGCCCCCACACTGGTTTGTAGAGACAGGACCACCTGTGCCATCAGGAGGTAAATAATTGGTAAAAATTACACAGTTATTGAGCTGCAGCGCCGGCCGAAAACCTTCTCAGATTCGAAGCTCTTGGAAGCAAGTAATAATTGATAATAATTTGAGTGTTTTTAATGCCATGACATACCCCTGTAAATGTGTTCATGCACTGTGAACAGCCATAATAAGGTCTCAATACAATAGAGAAACCGTAATACCAGAACAGATTTATGCCAAGAACTTGATTTTAGATGCAGGTTGAAACCGAAGTACCCGAAAATGTTGGAATGATTATGGATGATAGAACATTTGTTATAAAGCATCAGAATGAGCCTCTACTGAGAATCGACCCAGACCTCATTGGTGAAAGTGAGTGAAGATAAACCCGCTACTACCCTCTTGTGCAAAACTGAACTTGCTCAAAGTTCACTCATTGGACTTTTTTGATGTTAAATTGGATCACTATCAAATGTAGCAGACCTTGCAGACCTGAAATGACCAACAATGCTTCCACAACTTCTTCATTTATCACTTTTCATCAATTATGGCGATTGTGGACAGAAAAATTATTTATGGTATGATTTTAATTACCACCAAATAGTCGGGCCTCATACAGTGCAAACTGATATGGAATAATGTAGGCGCAAGGCAAGCAATAGACGCAGAGGTATATCTACCGTGGCGCGCGCGATCTGTGTAAACTGCCTCGAGTAACATTTGGTTTATCTTTTATGCGCAGAACAGGATAAACATCCGGATAATTTCCCTCCACCTATAGATAATCTTTACAACCTGTCAACTGTTGTGTTGCCTAGTGGTTAAGCATTGCCCCACTGTATTTTTTGGCAGGTTTGTAATTCTGACCAGGTTGCTAAATAAAGACTGAAATATTGTACCTGCTGGCCTTTCTTGCAGGCACTCGGCATTAGAATGGAGTATGGAAGTTGATCGCATGCGCACCAGTGGATTAAATCCCTTGCTGTACTTTCATGCATTAGGGTTATGGAATTTAAGATAGGTAGTTGGGCACTGCCCTAGTATGTGCTATTCGGCACCGAAAGAGACTAAACTAAAATAACTTTCAAACCTGATACCCCAATGCATACTTATTTATTATGGTACAGCCAAAAAGTAGTAAAATTATTGGCCTTCTTACTAGCCAATCAGCTGCACTTAATTGCATTCATACAAAAGGTATATTTAAAAAGGTTATAGGCCGAGGGTGGTGTATCGGATCTTGCACCTTCCTGCAGCAACATTGAGGTCTGCTTCTCCAAAAAAAAAATTAAAAGAAATGTGGAATGCCACTGAAAATTAGCATCAAAAGAAGTTCTAAAAAGCCCTCACTGATTGCAGTTATGAGTGATCCATTGATCGATCGATTAGTTGATCAATGTGATCCACATTATTATAAAGGGTGAAAGAAAACTATTCAGTACCCATTATTTTCTAGGTTATTCCACGCTGTGATTCAACGATACGAAGGTCACAAAACCTCCCAAGTAGGACAACATCCAGCGAAACATTCTTCAGTGACAGGTGGTTATTCAGGAATAGCCAAAAGCCGAACCGACCAGGTGACGACTATGGATGTCACCAGAGACTAGCCCAAAATGGATTTTGTACAATTTTGGCAGGACATTTAAAGAAATGGTAAGTGGGGCATTTAAGGCGTTTCAACTGCTGGTTTTCATTGCATTTTTTGACAGCATATTTTAACCCCTGTGGGTATACCGGCCAATTTTATTGATTACACATTTGTGTATATATGATTATCATTTAGCCAATCAGAGACCATGGTAAGAAAACCTTAAATGTTTGTATAGAGTATAGAAGGTCCATTTTGATTGGTTACTAAAGGTTCTATCAGTGATAAAATCCTGTAATGAGCCAATCAGAGATACTGTTTAGAGAAGTTAGATCTGATCGTGTGCAAGAGGGCACATATGGATTTCTTTGTATACTTGTCCCGTCGAATATGAAGGGGTGCAGCACGGTACCCATAGTACCGCTATGTCAGTGAAGTGCGTTCGTGCTTACTACGCGCGCGCTTGAAGTCGGTTCAATGTAGACGCCCGCGTCGCTACTTCATACTTCGGACTGGACCCGGTGGTGTCACTTCCTATTCAAAAGCGTAACGATGTCGTCCCCAAGTCAAAAAACCCTTTTTCGAGTGGGTTCAAGTCCTTCTAAGCAATTTGACCCCTTTTGTACATGAAAACGGGTACAAATTACCTTAAAACAACCCCTTTTTCTGCATTTCAAGTACACTTTTACAAAATCACCCCTTTTTTTAAATTTCAAGAACACACACAAAAAACATGTTCTGTTTTCATTTTCAAAGATGAACTTTGTTGTCCTTTTTAACTGTTTTAATACCATCTTTAGGCCTAATATATCTGGGAAAACAAATAACAGGGAAAGAATTTAGTATTGTGCACCACCCTATGAATTTCGGCAGCCTCAACAGAAGAAAAATGCCATTGAGGATGTCATGGATGTGGCAGAATACTGAATTCATCCCATCTTAAAATGATCTTCCCAATAACCTGTTGGGGTGTGTGTGAAATTCCTTGCTTGCGTGCGCACAACAGTTCGCTCCTTATTATCATGATGTTCTTATACATATACTCCTAGCGGGACAATCGCCAACATTTCACGGCATTCTTGCCGGAGAGACGAACGTGGCCCTTGCCTTGTGGTCAGCGCCATGATGAATTCATGGTTACCCTGCCTGTCATGGTTCCACAACCGGACTGCATTAATGAATCGCTTGATAAAAGAACCATGGAATCAGCGTCCCTACCTGGGAAGACCCCTGTGTCGCAAGACGTTAAATGTAAACAAAACAAACCGGTATCGCGACCTGAACTTTCCAGGGAGTTGTCCCAGGCAGTTATCGAATATTTTGGGGGCAAAAAAGCATGACAAAATGTAATACTTGGATTAAATTAAAAGCGAGAAATTGGTACGATTTCTAGAGGATTTCATTATTTGTTTTAGCAAAAAAAAATAGCTACAAATATAAACCCTTTTTTAAAAATATCGAGTACATGGCTGACAAAAGGCCCGACACCTTTTTTGCACATATCAGCGAACATTTATTTCCCGAACATACTCGTTCAAAATACACAACCGCGTTTCGGAAAAGGGAACAAATCATGCGTACACATGCAATATATGACACCCCCGAGGAGCTGGCCAGAGGTATCGTGTGTGTGTGTCTGTGGTCTCTGGTAAAAATGTTTACCCAATGTAACCCCTTAAATAAATTACATGGTATTTCTCACATATTGCGCACATTTTCATGATTCTTGGATACAACAGTGGACTTTGGGTATGACCCACTATGGTGCTCAATCATTTTACCTTGGATGACCTCATATGACTTGGATGACCCAATATGACCTTTTTCCGATCACAAACGCTTGACGGCAGCGTGAACATGGCGTCCAGCATGACGCGGTATTTTTAAAGCGCAGATGCATGGCTCATTAGTATATATGCGACATATTTTAGATTCTGCCTGTTTACCTGCAACATCAATTTTGTAAAAAAAAAATCATTGGTGATATAAAACCAATTTCTTTCTTTAATTTTAGATTAATTGTCCTCTTGGTTCCCAAGTGCAAGCACAGTTTAAAAAGGCGGTGCATGGTTTTATGGCTTAAACCTAACAAATTTGTGTTAAAAAATGTGATATTTTGGTAGTTGCATTATTGTTATGGTTTGTCGTCTTCTTTAAAGATGAGCAAATGTCATCTGACAGCTCAAGAGAGGAAATTGGTAAAGAGAGCCTTACAGGGTTACCAAGGCAACAGGTATGTGCATTCCAATATCCCCTTTTATCTGAGATGAATAAGGTTAAAATGAATTGACCATTGTCAATACATGACTGCACAAATATAAGAGCAGTGGTACAGTTATAAATATGTTGTTTAGCATTGGTTATCATCAAATTTTTTGGGAATTTCTACACCATTGCTGAAATGTGCGTATGATCTGTTTGATAGAGTGCAGTATGGTTATTTTTATATTTACTTGTACTGATATGTATATCTTGTCTTTTATTTTATGTTGATTTTCATAGGCTTACCTCAACTCTCTCATGTGTGGCTTTTTTTGTCATTTTTTAATTTTGCATGTGTCTTTATCAATAAAAAGTGAAATTATGAAACAACATGGTTAGTTAATAACCCAGCATAGACCTTCAGGTAGAGAAGATATTGGGGGGGGGGGGATACGTTTTTAAAGGTGCTTGTTCCGATTTAGGTTGTATTGTGTTCTCTACTTGATATGAGAGCCTGGCACTTGCACAATACACCCCATCAAGTACCAGTGGGAAACAACGTGCGGTTTTGATGGTAGACGCAGTAATGCATTTTGGCACAGCGCCTATTCCAATACTGTCTTAATATTGATGGTTAACACATAAACAAGCGGTTTTTTGTTTATACTTGGGTAATGAAATGGATTTAGGAGGGCTTTAATTTCTGGACAACAATGAGAAAAATCCGGCCTTTCATCTGATCTCAATCGATACTACTTCCGGGTAAATCAGGGGGTGGTCCCAAAGATATCGGAACACGCAACCTTTAAGGTAGAAGACATAACATAGTGGCCTGAAACTGTATAATCATTTCTTTCTGGTAAAAATGGCAGAAAGAGCTAAACAAAATGACCTTCTAGGAATTGTGCAGCCCCATATCATTTGTTATGAATTCAAATTGGATGTGGATAATTACATTCAAATAATCGAGAACAAAACTACCTGTATGAGTATGAAGACAAGGTCTTTAATAATAGAAATTACCTCAACTTAAATACCTACCGTTTTGGTAGTCCATTGTTGGGTTTGTTTAAATATTTTGTTCTGTCTTCTTGAAGTAGTATAGGAAAGGTTTGGAATAGAATTAGGGAAAGTGTAGGGTCAAAGGTCACATCAGAAAAAGAAATTTAGGGAGGAGAAATGCAAGAGCAAGCTGTTAAAACTATGATCTGGAGGCTAATGAAATACTCTTCTTTAATAAAAGTGAACTTGGGGAGGGGAATATCTTGTTGCATGGGTATATGAAACACTTTGTCATTTTATTACAACCAGACACCTTGATGCCTTAAATTGTGGAGATTTTTCCCATTCGGATACTAATGCCAGCGCACACTAATGGCCGTACATCATACAGATTCTTCCTGAGGAAGAACAAGAAGTTTGTAAGAGGAAGGTGATTTACCTCATAGATAGACATGCTGCTGGTAAGTGACCTTTGAACTTTGACATGACCTTTACCAGCTATACTGACATTTTCCATTCCTGCGCAGTACCTTACAAGGTGATTGCAGGAAGTTAATCACTTCATACAAACTCAGATATGCATGCTTACTAACATGAATAAGGAGGATGTGATGTCATTAGCATTTCTTGCAAGGTATTGTGGGAAATAAGTAACAGGTCATTTTATCTCCTTAAAAGGCTATGAAAATAGTTGTCTCAACACATGCCATGAATTTTGGATATATACTCTGTCCAGCTCGAAAAGTACGAAGTAGAGACGCGGGCGTATACATTGTGCCGACTTTCAGCGTAGGCAAAGCACAATCGCACTGCAACTGAAAGGCGGCACTGGGTATAAGCGTGCGTCGTCACTTCGTACTTCAGGCAAGACAAGGTGTATGCAATAATTAATTTTGCCAAGAAATGAATTATTTTGTGTGCAACTCCTGAGACCTATCTTGCTGGACTTATGATATTAAAATACATTGTAATAAAATGGAAAGGCAGACAAAAGCACAAGAACAGTTATTTCTGGTCTTCTGTTCCTGAAAATTAAAATTTCAAAAGAGAGAAAAAAAAAATTAAATCCCGAATGAGGATACAAGCTGAAAACAACTATGTTTTAGCCTTTTATGCAATTTGCAAGGTCATTTTTTGCCTTGTTGATTGTAATACATTTAAGTTGTAAATTATTACTGTTTTAATATTAAATAATTGTCAAGGTTATTTTTATAGCAGTGGAGTTTTATTTTCCTTTTTATTATGCTTTACAGTATGGTCATCTTCATGCGTGCTTGATTAATATTATGCTATTGGTACCGATAAGTTGCATGGCAAACATTCGGCTAATAATTTTGCCCCACATTTTTAGCATTAACATAACATTAATGCATTACCCCAAATTGCTACAGTGCTGGTTTAAATACACTACCCAGAACTTCAATAAGTAATAAGATTGGAGCCATTTCTTAAAATGGCTATCTATCCCTGATACTACAGGCAGGATTTTTTTCCCATTTTCAACAAATGTAAAAGGAGATACCAGGCAGGAATACTTAGAGAATAAAGATGAGGCCAAGCGATTAAGCCTTTTTCTGCCCCAATGAGATGATGAAAAAAATAACAATGAAGCAATAGGAAGTTAAGACCCCCACTATTTCACTTTTTGCTTCCAATATGCCCCATCTGGGCAAAAGGGAATATATATCCCCAAATGCTTGCCAAGGGGCAGTTGGACTCCATAATCTTCCCCTCACCCTGCTGCTATATAGCCATATCACTGAGCATTTTTTGAAAGCATTCAAGCATCCATTTTGTCCAAAAATTTGTCCACTTGCTATTGGTTTGCTCGATAGATTGTACAATGACTTCTATCCCAATATATAAGAGACATTCACTGACATTTATGGCATGGCATCAGAATGAAATGTCTGATTATGCCAGTAGTTACAAGAAGGCCCTTAAGTAGACTTGGTCTAAACCTGGCCAACACTTTGCCTAAATACTACTTATTTAATCTGTCCTCTTTATAACAAATCAGATGCAGTGTACGGTTCACAAAAAAAGTGGTGGCAAAGTCGGATACAGGATCTTTGCACCCCGATGAGAATATCGCGGAACGTATCACCAAATCACCTTTCTCACGTACTAGTGCCAGTTATGACATAGCGCCCTCATATGGTGATGTGATTTACAGTCGCGAAGGATGAATTTGCTACCGGTAACTTAGTTTAATTAAAGTTAGAAATGAGATTGATTAAATTAATCAAATTAAGGTTTCATTCTACAGTCATACCAATTAAGTGAGCCCTTTTGTCCTGCTAAGATTAATATTCTTGGTTTGAAAGTGATGATAGCATAATAATTGAAGAAAACAGATGAATAACATTCGATAGAGGATAGAACGAAATTAGAAAAAAAAAATTAAATCCCGAATGAGGATACAAGCTGAAAACAACTATGTTTTAGCCTTTTATGCAATTTGCAAGGTCATTTTTTGCCTTGTTGATTGTAATACTTTAAGTTGTCATTATTACTGTTTTAATATTAAATAATTGTCAAGGTTATTTTTTATAGCAGTGGAGTTTTATTTTCCTTTTTATTATGCTTTACAGTATGGTCATCTTCATGCGTGCTTGATTAATATTATGCTATTGGTACCGATAAGTTGCATGGCAGACATTCGGCTAATAATTTTGCCCCACATTTTTAGCATTAACATAACATTAATGCATTACCCCAAATTGCTACAGTGCTGGTTTAAATACACTACCCAGAACTTCAATAAGTAATAAGATTGGAGCCATTTCTTAAAATGGCTATCTATCCCTGATACTACAGGCAGGATTTTTTTCCCATTTTCAACAAATGTAAAAGGAGATACCAGGCAGGAATACTTAGAGAATAAAGATGAGGCCAAGCGATTAAGCCTTTTTCTGCCCCAATGAGATGATGAAAAAAATAACAATGAAGCAATAGGAAGTTAAGACCCCCACTATTTCAACTTTTGCTTCCAATATGCCCCATCTGGGCAAAAGGGAATATATATCCCCAAATGCTTGCCAAGGGGCAGTTGGACTCCATAATCTTCCCCTCACCCTGCTGCTATATAGCCATATCACTGAGCATTTTTTGAAAGCATTCAAGCATCCATTTTGTCCAAAAATTTGTCCACTTGCTATTGGTTTGCTCGATAGATTGTACAATGACTTCTATCCCAATATATAAGAGACATTCACTGACATTTATGGCATGGCATCAGAATGAAATGTCTGATTATGCCAGTAGTTACAAGAAGGCCCTTAAGTAGACTTGGTCTAAACCTGGCCAACACTTTGCCTAAATACTACTTATTTAATCTGTCCTCTTTATAACAAATCAGATGCAGTGTACGGTTCACAAAAAAAGTGGTGGCAAAGTCGGATACAGGATCTTTGCACCCCGATGAGAATATCGCGGAACGTATCACCAAATCACCTTTCTCACGTACTAGTGCCAGTTATGACATAGCGCCCTCATATGGTGATGTGATTTACAGTCGCAAGGATGAATTTGATACAGGTAACTTAGTTTAATTAAAGTTAGAAATGAGATTGATTAAATTAATCAAATTAAGGTTTCATTCTACAGTCATACCAATTAAGTGAGCCCTTTTGTCCTGCTAAGATTAATATTCTTGGTTTGAAAGTGATGATAGCATAATAATTGAAGAAAACAGATGAATAACATTCGATAGAGGATAGAACGAAATTAGAAAAAAAAAATTAAAATGGCAGATTGAAATTTGTTGAAATGAACCATCGGGTATCCGGGAAAGTTGAACTGGACCGGAAGAGCTGAAGTATTCTACATAGGGAAGACAATGTGGAATTGTATGTTTGTTTGTTTTCCATTAAAGGTGCAACGAGAGATTTCACATATCAGGTGTCCCTAAAAAATCAAAAGTACGAATTTTTGGCCCTGATGTAAGCTTTCCAACAAAAATAGCCCTCCTAAAAGGATTAAGCTGAGAAATGTTTTCTTTGGTACAAAAATTGTGAAATTTCTAATTTTGTATAGGAGCAAATACAACTTCAACCTATGTTTTACATTGAAATATAAGCAAATCAAAATCACCTGTTTTCTCTTTCTAAACATTTCTGTTACCAAATACAAGTACGAAATCTATTGAGTGTCTAAATCTATAGAAATTACTATTATACACCAATTTGGGTTCCTCCAAATCTCTCGTTGCACCTTTACAGGTGGTTATATTATAGGCAGGCTATTGTACCGATTTACTGGGAAGTTAATCTGCAGAGAAGGGTGTGTATTAATGCTATACTATATTGGCATGTGCTGATTTGCTATTTACCCAACTCCTCAAAGCTCAACCAAAATAACCCAAGCAATTTGCTAACATCATATTATAATTTGCCATGCTTTATTGCTTGAATGATTGATAACATTTTGTTGCTATGGCTGCAATATTTATTTAACCACTTAGTTGCTGAGGCTGCATTGTTATTAGAGCAAGACAAGAGAGATCGCTTGCGATCACGACGGAGATCATTAGAATGTAAGTTGGTATCCTGTAACAGTGCATTATAAGTATTTCATCATCCATTTTGAAAAAGTAGGGATCTTATTTTTATATATTGAAATATGCATGATCAAATATTATTACTAACTGGAAAAATAGTGGAAGAAGTAATCAAGTGCTAAAAAATGATTCTAAAACAAAATGGTTCCTTCCAACTCTTCAAATTTTTCTACAGGTTGTAAAACATATTTTTTATTATTAAACAATATTTTTAAAATTAGTCCACAATTTTCTGACAATATTTTGCCCTTGAGTAGTTTTCCACTACTGTCACTACAAGTCATTGCTTTGCTAAACACCGGTCATAATGAAATATCTTTGGTGGTCCAGTTGGGATAGTAAC
>JAMKCH010024827.1:0-18837 GCA_023653785.1 Ophioderma brevispina | reverse complement strand
CCTACATTTATTGTCACTTTCATTTTGTGTTATAAAATCTCCAAATATTTCTTGGGCACTTTCATGCTTTAAAACTAATTTTAGGAATATAAAAATAGACTTTTTCTTCAGGCGTTTTCAAGTCAGCAACTCCTTCGCGGGGTTTTTGTAGCAAGTACCAAAAACAACAAAAAAAAAAAAAAAACAAAAAAAAAAAAACAAAAAATACTTCGGATCCGTATTAGGAGTCCAAAACATAGTGTTCACAAGATCTTACACATTTACATGGGTTGTATCCCCTTTGACCAGAAGAAGGAAAATCGAGTAGGATCCCAGCATTCACAATGTGGCATACTGGCACGAATCATGTTCCGTATGTTTTGTATTAACCTTTCATCCGTGACCCTAACCCCAAACTCACAAATAAATGGCTCAAACACTTGCTAAGTCGAAGGTACCTAGTCAGGCAAATCATCCACTAGTCTATTCGCTGATGTACCGGTGCATGTTAGAATGTACATTGCCCTCAACTGGCTTCACGCTAACTTTGGTTCGAGCCATCACATTTGATCACAACCCAAATCCTACGGCAAAATCATAATTCAGAACAGGTGCATTAGCCAAGGCGTGAACCATAACCCAGTAACCAGTGGATACTAACATTTTGTGGTTACGCAGAGGTTTGGCACATTCTTTGACCATTACACATTGCAAAACGAGGTGAGACTGAGAGGTTCCTCCTGGCTCACACATTCCATGCTCGCGTGTGTTTTGATTCTGTCAAACAAATTATTGATCAGTGGCGGTTTTAAGAGTCAGCAATGTCAGCAGCTGCTGACAGGGCCCCCCTAAAATATTGCTCTCAGGGCCCCCTCACAGACACCCCTAGTCCGCCTAAAGTTGGACATTGCGTCGCTTCGCCACACTAAAGGGCCCCCACCTTAAGCGGCTGACATGGCCCTTTTCTTAAATCTGCCACTGTATTAATCAGACGTAGAATCTGTTAACCTTTAGTGCCTTAGGTTGTTTTCACTCACTTGGTTTTGCTAGGGGGGTTCCATGGAACCTCCCCCAAGGAACCACTTTTTCCCGAGGGAATTTTCAAATGCAACTCATACCACTTTGAGGGGTCATAAACGCAAAGGTGCAATATAAACTGATTTCCGGGCTTCACGGTTTTTTTGTGGAAATTAAGGGGTGACATCATTGTTTTCCGAAATGCATCAAAATCGCTCAAAAAGTAGCACGATGTTTCCTTTCCACGACCCTGCTTCCACACATACACTTTGTAAATCATTTTGAATGTTTATCTGCTCTACTGTAGAAACCTGAAGGACCAATATATTTAGCACAAAGATTTACCTGTGCATTCTTGTATTTTGTGAGGTTCCAGTAACACTACATGTATTTGCCCATATCATGTTAGGTTTTAATAAGTTTAAATAGCAATGGCGTGCAGTCACTTATGTGGAAATTGGCTTCTTTTCACAGCACTAAAGGGTTAATTATAGTTTCTGATTATATAATTTAGTTTCATGCTAATGAACATGTATACATAGCAGAAAAATATTTCTGGCAACAGGGTTTGCTATTTATTATTTAAAAAAATCACACTTGCTGCCTAAGAGGGTTCCTAGTGACCAAGCTAATTATATCTCATTAACGCGCAAGACATTTTAGTAATTTTTTTTTTATGCAAAGAAGCTCATCGATAGGGTAACACAATTACACAAAAATTAGAGTCGAAAAATTTTTCACGAGTGATAAAGCACCGAAAAACAAATCTTTCGGCAGTAAGTGTTTTAAAAGATGAAATCCCTAATTGCTGAGCCTCAACCACTTTGAGCCTTCTCATTATAAGTAAACTTAAAATTGCTTAAATCAGCTTACTTTGTTGAACTATATTGCTCACAAGTACATCTTGCTTGTATCTGATTTGCTTAATTTTAAGTGTCCTTGTTGTGTTTAAAGGTGGGGACCGATCGACAACCCCGTCCCCCAATTCACTCCATGGAAAATGTCCATATTTTTCTCAAATAACCAATGAAAATTAATGCCCAGGAAAATGTTCCGTTTCGATGTTATGAACAAATAGAGTCTATAAATGTGGGTACATTAAACACATTTATTAACATTTAAGTGCCCAAGGTTTTTCACTCATGTTGGTGCATACATGTAAGGGCTTGCCCCCCATTATTTCACTCAAATTTTTTCTCAAGAGTATTTCACTCTTAGAGCAAAACATTTCTCTAGACGTGAAATTGAAAATGTGAAGAGTGAAATCTCTATACATGTGTAAGTGTCGTGACAGGACTGAGAACAAGTTGAGAGTGACTTCAGCTCCTTCACCAACTTTTTTCAAACGAGTGAAATACAACGTTCAAGAGTATTTCACTCTCATATGGAGTGAGTGAATGCTTGCCCCCCCCTAAAAAAAAAAACACTTCCCCATTCCCGATGGTATTTTCAAATGAAACTCATTTACCACCTTTGAGGGGTCACATTCAAACAAGACCAATGGTGATCAGGTTTCTACGAAAATGCATCAAAAATTGCTTCGCTCTAGAAAGACTAATTTACATTTTAGCACACCTTTATAACATTTTGTATGTTCACTCTTTGTATTTTTTTATTTTTGTGTAAGTTTTTTAAATTAAATTCACTTTGCAAAGCCACGAAATTTAATGATTCTCACAAAAGTACTGCCTAACACTCTTATCTTTAAGCAGGTGGCAAAAATAACCGAAGGCACCGAAGCAATTGCCGTCTGTGCCCCTACCAGTTGCCCCTTGGCCTAAATTGATGTGCCCTTCAATAACTGCCTTTTAAAGACCTAGCACAAAGCAATACGATGTTGGTATCAAATTGAAGCGCATTGCATCCAGAATTAAATTATAACATAATCTAGTGTTAAAAATGCAGTCCAAGAGATATAAACGAAAAAAGAGGCCCGCCAAAATGCGCCCAATGACAATCCCTTTCCTCCTTGCACTTAAGAGTGACGTCACAGCCGACACCAAAACTGGACCTCACATTATCTAGAAACATGTTCACACGCTGGACAAGTGCGGGCCTTGTTTGTTGTTTTAAGTTATCCATTAATTTGTCGGTATTTTGTATTTATGTCCAAAAACAGGGTGTAGTTGCAACTGTAAGTTACAACTCATGGTTAGATCACGCGTAAAAGTGAAAATAATAACATAAAAACATAGAATTACAAAAAAAATTCTTGTTAGGAAATTGGGGTTTATCTAACGCGGAAGTCTAATAATTCATGTCCATCCCGCAATGTAGGGTTTTAAAATTTTATATTTTTGTTGAGAGATGTATATCGCTAAAGGTTGTTTCATTTGTGTTCAAGGAAATATAAAGATGATTGAAAAAGAGGAGATTTAAATTTTCCTCCTCCGAACACGTACTTTCTGCGTAATTTTCATGATATTTAGATTTCCATGGCATCCTTAGGAAAACTTTTGAGGCTATACTAGAAAACAACGCTTCATGTTTTTCTCTTCTTGTTTTGGTTCTTCATGTGCGAAATCGAATTTAAATCCCAAACCAGTCAATCTGTTTAAAAACAATGTAGGAAAATTCTGTAGAATTTTGTTAAGAAAAGCCTAGAAACACAAAATGGAATGTTACGATCGCCATGGTTAAAATAGAAGTTTCAGCTGTTTACCGGCTTTTACACATGGCGTGCACGTTGTTGGACACGATAGCTTTGAAAAAGGGGGTATACATCACCTTACGTCAGATGCACAATGAGACGAAGAAAACGTCTCATTTTCTTTCCGTTTTGGGATCCATGGGACTTTGAAAAAATGAAAAAGCACAATACGAGCCATGTGTCAAAATGAAGAACAGCAGAAGAGGTAGTATTAAAAGGCCTTATAAACGAAGACCGAAAACAAATTCAGTCCCAAATCCGACGGTTTGCTTAGACTCGCTTCTGTAAACGGCCCGACCACATCTCTCTAGAACACAGAAGCGAGTTTTTCGGCGAGCACAATTACGGCGTTATCATGCTCTCTTAAAAGTTTCCCCTCTTCGTTCAAATCATAAAATAGTAAGTTTTGACGTTATTTTTAAAACTTCTCTTGATTCTAACGATGAAAGTATACAATGGGTACTTGGGCACTGCCAAAAGGTCTTTGTAACAGGGTAAACCCACGCAGTGCATCGCCGATTGTCCTGGGCGATGTGTAAGATGAGCCGGAGCTCTGCCACATCAACCCGGGCGATACCCGTGTTTTGATGCGCCGCATTGGTATACAGCTTTATACCGTACTCGGCACCCCGTTTCTATCGATGTTTCAGTGAATACTAGCGCAAGTTTGAGCAATTTGTTGCACCAAATAATAAAAAACCTTTTACACACAATTATCTTATTTTATTTGTTATAAAAAATATAAATCAGTAGTACACAATTCCAAGTTGTCCACGGTTTTCATTAGCAGGTTCCCGAGCATCGTGAGTACCATCTTGGCGGCTCTTGGGCGCGCCCGAAGGCTCAAATAGAAGGGCAAATCCCACGAACAACAAAATCTCTGGGCTTATCATCTAAAAAATCCAAATTCTTTCAGATGATTCAGAAGAATTTCTCATTATCTAAAGGTGGATTATTCCTCTTCCTATCAGATGTATAGTCCATCTGAAGGGGACTTTTCCGTTCTGCGCAGCCATTGCGATAGATTACTACTTTCAAGTGTAATTTATATACTGAATGGCCCCTCATCAGTGTGATCACTTCAGTGCAATAGACGTTCCGCCCGGTGTTCGGGCCTTGGCGTCATCCAACTATGCGCCCAATTCCTTAACCATTCACAAGGTCGCCGTCAAATACGCTGTTTGGTAGTAAGGGTGTACTTATAATTTAGCTTTTTTTTCAGGAATACGTATCGAATAGGCAAAAAGGCATTAGTTTATTGTTGTGATATAACAGTATTTATTTAAACTAACCCATATTGATTTTTCAATGTGTAGCTCTTTCAATGGGATGCCCTTCAGAATCCTTATTTTGCACCCTGATGAAGTCTAATGGTTAAAGTTCAACCATTTGGATGACTTATTACAGGCATCATGTCTTTTGTTCATCTCCCAATGGTATAATATTACCCTCAATGCAACACAAATCAGAATTTTAAAAGGGCTTCTTTTTAATTTACGCCAAATCCGGCACAAATCCATGTTTACATTAGCCTGTGCATGTAACTTTTTACATTGTGCATGTAAATTTTTGAGGTTACATGCAAGCAGTGAATGTATTCTACAAAACATTTAATTCAAAGCCTGGCTCCCACTGAAAACTCATTTGGAAGGTTGGCTGACCAGCACTATTTCAGTTAAATTAAAGGTGCAATGAGGAATTTTGAGGCACATAATATTGTTGTAACAATTATAGTAATTTCATATAGAAGAGACAACTCCCAATATAGTTCGTAACATATTGGCTACAAGAAAATGCCCTTAAAAGAGAGGAGGAAAAGGTTGATTCTGATTGCTTATATGTCAATGATTAAAACATAAGGCCTGAATTTACGTTATTTGACCTACGAAATTAGAAAAATTCAAAAAATGTTTGTACTAAAGAAAAAGTTCTCAGCGTAATCCTTTCAGTGGGTTATTTCGGATGGAAAGCTTTACATCAGGGCAAAAAAAATCAGTACTTTTGATTTTTTTAGGGGACACCGGGATGAATTTAGTATTCGACACACTTAGATTCGGCCCTTTAACATGCGGTTTTTTTTAACGTTGCCGATTTCGTAGCCTGTGGCAGAAATACTAAATTCTTTCCGGGACACCTGATACATGTGAATTTTCTCGTTGCACCTTTAAAAACAAATAAATTGGCAATAAAACTCAGAGTTTCAGACTTGTCTTTGAAATTTTCAGAGGAGCATTAAAAAGCTCATATAGGCTCCCTGAGGCGACGAGCTGCAGAAGAGCTTTTTAAAAGCTCCCAAATTCTGGTTGGAGACGAGCTTTTACAAAGATAGAGCTGCATAGCAGCATAGCAAGCAGGACCGGCAACTTAGTTGGGAAAGAAAGCAGTTAAAGCTCCATGCATTTCAATTCAGGTATAGCAATAATATTGGTAATTACTGCAATCAAGTTTAGTAACACGTTAAGTGACATACTTAGACTGGCACTCAAGATTTAATTAAATACCATGTAGTAGTGTGATCATCAAGTGTATTCAATTTAAAGAATATCACCCAGGCCACTTGACCTTGAACCTCGAAAATGAGCGGATTTTTTTTTTTCATTTTGAAAATCTAGTCTGTCTAGACTAGGGAGAGTAAAATGGGCATGCACGAACAGTCAAACATATCAGAGTAAACAAATGCTAGCTGTAGAGACCTAAAGTCGGCAACCAGTCAGTAAGATTTAGTCAGAATTATCTTAAAACAAATTGGAAGCTAGCTCATCCCTTTCACACATCCTCCCCGGAGTTTTCATTAGTAATGGCGATTCACGATGCTTGATAAGATACATCAACGGGTGTTACATTGTAAAGTATGTTCTTAATGTAATCGGGCGACGCCTTTCCCCGGCACTTTCTTTTTTGAACATATTTCGGTGCATATTTTACAAATCAATTTGACCCACGAAGGTTCGTGGCTTTGTGGCGGTTACCGTCTATCGTTTCTTTCTTCATGTCGAAAATGTTATCTAAATTCTACTTCCGTAATTGTTTGTAAGACCCCTCAAACATTCGCCCGAGGCGCCAATCAGTAGCTATCAAAAATCGGCTCACAAAAAACAAAACACAACGTGCGATTAACAGGCGAAGGCTTCGAATGTCAGACGTTTACTTCATGCCATGATTTAACATAGTCAGTGTTCATTTTTCGTTTTTACACCGTCCATGCGGTAATTTCCATTGGAGTTCCGATTCATTTGTGGAGTTAATACCCGCAGATTTTCGCTCTCGGCAACGATTTACCAGCCGTTCAACTATCTGAAATGCGTGTGCTAAACTGTTAAAGCATAGTGTTCCGTTATCATTTATCATTAAATATTGCAAAGGAAGTTTTGCTGGGTTGCCGGCCCAAATACGAAGGTAGAAATCTCGCAGCCGGCTTTTAAACAAGATGCGCGATAAAATCGCTCGGAATCAAAGCATTTTAGATGCGCGAGCTGCGCGCTGATCAGACGAGCGGCGCGCATCAAAAAGGACAAGGTCCTGGAGTGTGTCTATCTGTAAAGAGCAATTTTAAGATCATTACAAACTGTCTTTTTAACAACCACACTCAATCTTCAAGAGACTTTAGTTTAAAAAAACCCCACAATCCTGTCATTTCATGTTGTCCTGTTAATTCTCAAATAGTTTCTTTTTTTTAAATCTATTATTGTTTTAAGGGCAGGCATTCAAAGCTTTTCGATTGGAGTTCTCCGGGATATCTGCCCTTCTTAGTTTCATTCAGTAGTGTCAACAAGACTAGATACAGTCTCCGGTTGGAATTTGGCTATTACATTTGAGGTCCCTAGTTCAGGCTTCGAATTACCCAGGTGCACCACATGCCACAGGTGCATGGTAGGCTTTCTCTCTACAGTGCATTGTGACTTTTATATCCTGCCATGCACGTGTGCAGGTAATTAAACTTTGTGAATTCTTAAAACTATGTCAATTTAGATTATTTCATAGAAGTGATTGAAATTCAATGCTGTTACTTGAAATGATAAAATTAGAGCCAACTGTCAATAGTCTAAATGTTACAGATCTGATATGAATAAAGGTTAACAGTCGCACCAATCAAGGTTTACATTAGCCGTGTGTGCATGTAACTTTAATACATTGTGCATGTAAATTTTTTAAGAGTAAATGCCAACCGGTGCATGTTAATTCTAAAATTTTTAATTCGAAGCCTGCCCTCGTTCCAAAAAGCAAGCGGGCGATCGTGCCTTTTCTGTGGCAGGTCCTCACCTTTGGAATGACCTGCCGAGTAGTGTCCGTACACTTTGTCATCTTGACAGGTTTAAAAACAATCTCAAATTTCATCTTTTTCCTTGATTCCTGCTTTTTCTCTTTTTCTCAGCGCCTTGTGCACATGGTAAAAGGCGCTATATAAGTCTTATTATTATTTATTATTATTATCAAAGATTAAAACTCCTCAGGGTTTATTTTGATCTCTCCCCATTCAGCTAATCACCCACTGTAAGCTACTTACATAGTTTATTCTAATATTATCAAAATAATGACTGTACTATTGTTATTACAATATAAAATATAACCCTAAGGCCAAGTAAAAAAATATACTAGTTTCTCGTCCTCGCGCGCATGCGTTTTGGCTGCCGCATCAAAAAAAGTTTTTTTTCCTTTTTATTAATTTGTTTTTTTCTCGAAAATTTATCGAAAATCGGAGTAAATTTCACATTTTAGTTCGCTAAATTTGTTCTCTTATGCAGTCTATTTATGCGTTAGTAGGAGAATTGCCTTTTGGAAGCAAAAACATACAAAAAAAAAAAAAAAAAAAAAATTATTTTGTCACCAACAAATAGGATCGCAAACTCCACGAACTATAACTGACTATTGTGATCGTAATTCCTAAAAGTCCAATAATAATTTCACATTTTATAATGATCACATCTTCACTGCGTAAATATCACGAATTTTGCTTTCTTCTTGGTGCGATTATTTGTTACGTTCGTCACGCATGACTGTGTCCGGCTATATAACCGATACACTGTGGACACGCTCCGTAGCCGTATACGGCTACCTAACCACAGGGCCTGTTTTGGTTATATAGCCGTATACGGCTACGGAACCCTGGGGTTAGGTAACCGTATACGGCTACGGAAACACTCCCTTTTTGAAAGGACCATCCGCCATCTTGGATCGGCAATTAAAAAAAAAAAACTGCCCTCCTCCTTTTTTCAAAAAGTTAGGCCGAGAAACAAGTTTTTTTTTTACTTGGTCTAAAACATTTTTACTTGTAACTGAATTATACTATGTAATCATATTGATTTGTAATGTTTCATGATTATTGATTGATGTTCTAAATGAAATGAAAATGACATGCCAGGCCCAGGAATTGTGGATAACCCATGTCATGCATGTAAAGCAAATAACAGAGCAATATGCCAATAATAAATTGCAATAACTTTATTTGTTATTTCCCTAGTACAAATAAAACAATTTGGCATTTTCACGCCTCAATCATGTCAATGACAAAACAGCTGATCAACCAGCTGATCGCTATTTTTCAGGGAGTAAGTCTCAAAGGCTGAACAGCGCTGTCTCTTCAGCGCAGTGCAGTGTCAAGACACTGTTCATTTCCGAATCCAATCGTTCTGTCTGGACCACCATTATCATTCCTAGAGTGAAGGCCTTCCAACAAAAAGATCCAAATCTCAAGCCCCTGATACCTGCCAAATCTACAGGAATTTACCGTTTACTTCAAAACCTACGAAATAAACATGAAAACTTCGATCAAAGTTTCGATATTAAATCATGAAAAGTCCAATCAGCTGCTGCAAAGGCGGCCATTTGAAAACGCCGGGCCAGACAGAGAGACACCTAAATATTACCGGAGTATTTGCTCAAATGACGTTTTGAACACTGCTTTGCACCAAATTATCAAGATGCTACATGGAATATGAACTTAAACGTGACCGCATGTTTAACAAATGAAATCAACAATTTATGTGACAACAAATATAAAAATGAGTTTCTTGTGCTGACCTGAGCAAGCCTTTTCTGCTGTGGGAATAATTATGCAAATGAGCGTGAGATCGCCATGCTCCGATCAGCTGACGAACCAAAACACAACCACGAGGACGACTGAAATCAGATGATTGACAACAAGACCCGGAAATTTATGCTTGTAAACATACTCTAAAATATCTTTGAATATACACAATATTACGTGTAGAGCGCGTGTGTTTAATTTCAAAATAAGGGGGATCTTTCCGTGCAAAAAAACGGGGTAATTCTATGGCTTTTACAGCGAGGTCTACGCGGGAAATCATGCTCAAGCAAGCCAAGATGCCCGGCATCTCAATCAGCTGTTCCAGCAAAACACCATTCACCAAATTGAGATTTCGCTGTCGAATCACAGTAATTTACCAAAAAACTACCGCTTGTGTTATAGATACCTAACCAAGGACAAATATGAGTAATTTAACAGTTGTTCGGACACATTCATAGATTTATAGCCCTGGTATTTGAAGGCATTTTGCGTGCACTAAAAAGTCTCAGGTTACATGTACAGGATGATTCAAGGACTGGGGATGATCACACATGACTCACGACACGCTGGAATTACAGCGTCATTTTTGATGTGAACTCCGAAAAGGATGTCTTGTTTCTGAGGAACTGGAAAACTTTAGAAACATTGTCAAGTTGTAAGGTCACACAATTGGTATAACAAACTCTAAACGAGAAGTAATTTTGGTTTCAAATTTGGCAATGCATGTGCGTTGATTGACACCACAACAACTGCAAAGCAAGTTAGCGCCCTCAATAAAAAACAAAATGTAACTGCAAATTCTCTAATTTTGAAGCTTAAATAACAAACTAACCTGTTTCTTGATGATTCCGGGAATTTCAATTTCGGGTGTGGGGGGTTGGCAAGGGTCCAGAAGTACCCTGGGCAAGCCCAAACCCTCAAGTCAGGGGTCATTCACTTGCGATCCATTCGTAAACTGGCGGCGCGACGAACCCCCATGAAATATCAAACTTACAGTGAGTAACGGCGACCAATAGTACCCCACTTAAAAACCGGCCCTTGTCTTGCTCGAAGTACTCTATCATCTACCAAAGGATGTTGTGATACCTAAGAGTATTCCTCTTAAAATCCCGTTGTGGTAAATTTCTTGGCGACAAGGTCACGATCATCGCACTCAATTTATTTTCTCAAATCCCAGATTCAGAGCTCGGCGCGAAAACCAATTCTGGATTGCCAGTGCGTTCTTGTTCTTTATTTCCGAAATTTCTCTCAGCGGCAGGTAATGACGCGACCTATCACCAGCCAGTACCATGGAAAATGTTCCAATCATCCAGCGGCATCTTTCATGTGGGACTAAAAAGTACCGCCCCTTTCATGGAAACGGTCAATCAATGTGCTCCAAAAGCCCAGGATTATCGATGATGTAATTGGATAAATCATGCTTAAACAAGCCCGGATGGAAAGGTCATGTGATGCTACGCTTTGTTTCCCGCGAATTTCGGAATGCTTTGAAAATCATAACATTGGGAAATTTCCAAGTTTGTTTATAAATTTTTCAAAATTTTCACGAGTGGTATTAGAGTGTTTGCGCAGTTGGAAATATCTGAATATATTTTTTTTTAGATATCATAAAAAATAAAACCAGAACTTGAAAATAAGACGAGTCATAAATAATAAAAAATGTAAAATTTCCGCTCTGAATTTGGGAGGATGGGGGATTGGATAACTTTTGCGCTGACCGAGCGATTGATTACGGTGCTTATTTATTGTATTTATTTAATTGTGACCAGCATGAATAAATGACGGCTCTTTGCGTTTTAATATGAATTTGTTCATAGAGGCAAAAACAAAACTAGTAGAAGGGTTGAAAAAATGATTTTTCTTCTTCTGTTGAAAAATGCTATGTAATATATTTTTTTTTTATCCTCGTTCATGTGCTGTATGTTTATTGTAAAACTAATGATGATAACATGTGTTCTGAGCTCCACCTTAGTTCATTTATCATTGTAAAATATAGGGGTTGTCGTCCAAATTTAACAGCCTATAACTCCTTAATTATTAATTAATTAAATTCCAAGTTTGTTATAAATTTTGACTTCAAAATATGACCGAGCGGAATTAATTTATTGATTTAGTATGATTTATTGTATGATTATTATTTATTTATTTATGTATTGTATTTAGTTATTTTTAGGTAATAATCTACTATTCATCTACATATTTCATGTCTTTATTGATCACTTATTTATGTACTTATCTATTACCTATAGATTGATGATTGATTGAGTGATTGATCGAGCGATTGATTGATTGATTGATTGAGTGATTGATGATTGATATGGTGTATTAGCTATGTTCTCTATCTTGATTGATCGATTGAACCCCCCCCCCATCACAAAATTCAAAATTGAGATTTGGTATCAGAAGTTAAGTTCAGCTTTTTCATTACACCCAAGGAATTTCCCCCCGGGGGGGGGGGGGGGGTTCTTGGATTTTGGTCGGGTACCCATAGCTCACCGTTCCAAAAAAAGAGGGACTAGCTTGCAAATTCGGGACTACCGCTAGGGGGAATCAATTCACAATAATCAAGTAATCTATGTCCGCTAGGTGTATCAAAGTCAGGTAATTGTGACTGGCTCATTGAAAAAAATGGGAAAATAACTTTTAACATGTCAGTAAAATAACCCTGCAGTGTGTAAAGTTTCTTACAGTAGTACAAGTGTTATTTATCTCATCTATTGTTCTTTAAAGTTATATTTTTCTTATCACGTATTTTGCAAGCAGGTCCCGCTAGGGGTATAAAATATAATTTTTACCGCAAATTGGTCCGTTAGGGGTATATTTTACCGCAAATTGAGCTGATTGAGCATCTTGTCTTTCGGAAACAAGATGCTCAATCATGTAGCGCTCGACTCCAGTGTATGCCATCCATTCGTATAGGCGTGCGTTCGACCCCTGTGAGATTCAGCTCTCTTGTATTTCCCTGGAAAAGAAACTAACCGCTTAGTTGTCCCGACTTACCCATGTGATATTTGGGAAGCTGTCCCGGCTGCGATGGTTACTCGATGTATGTTGTGCTGATACGGGAAAGCGCTGATCACGTTCTGCTGCATCCCTTGAATGATGCTAAATGGTTTATGGTATGACAGGGCCACAGTGATCAGCGGCCATTTGGGAAAGCCTTAGAGGCCCAATAGCAATAAGGCTCTATATAATCTCTGCTATTATACCGTATCTGTAAAAGGTAATTTGTCTCATTTCTCTGTGAAATCATCTATAGGACTTAAACTATTAACTTTAGATATTATTAGTGAAAAGTGCATAATTTATATTTTACACAGTATTCTAGGAGGATTCATAAATCGCGTTTTTAGCCCTCATATCAAAACTGGTTGAAATGATATGCGCGCGATATTTAACAGATGGAATTGGAGTCAAGGCGTTCACTGAGATGACGCTATTAATGGGACTATTAGTTGCTCTTTTGTGGTGTATCTTGACCCAACATGCAAATTTAGTTTATTTTAATCTACTACCATATATTAATAGAAATGGGTTTCACTTAAGAAGTTTTTAAAATTGCCATATAAGTGGAAGGATTACCTGTGCCATTTTGAATTTTTACTGACTCATATTTTTGGTTCAATTTTGACCTCCAGATTCCAGCCATTCAAATTCCTTCTTAATCGCGCTATAGATGAGAAAATAATACTACGCATTTTAATATAAAGTGGAAAAATTTTACTTATTAGGGTCAATTTTAACACTTTTTTACCCTTTCGGGTGGGTCAAATTTGACCCTAGATTCCACCATTCCAATTTGTTCTGGAATCTTCTGCTATACACTGTTAGTGGGGAAAAGGAAATATTTAAGTTGGAATAAATACATCAACATTCTATTATTTTTACCTCATTTGGGTCAATTTTAACCCCTTCTTGGCCCTTGCTGGGGTCAATTTTTGACCCCAGATTGCAATAGCAAATTCTTCTTGAATCTACTGCTTTTGCTATAGAGTGGAGAAATGAAATAACTACTGCATTTTTAATATAAAGTTGGAATAATTTTACCTTATTAGGGTCAAATTTTTACGCACTTTTTTACCCTTTCTGGTGATCATTTGACCCTAGATTCCAACATTCCATTCTTCTTGAATCTTCTGCTATACACTGTAGAGTGGGGAAATACTAGTTTACGTTGGAATAAATACATCAACATTCTATGATTTTTACCATTTGGGTCAATTTTAACCCCTTCTTGGCCCTTGCTGGGTCAATTTTTTTGACCCAGATTCCAATTCAAATTCCTTCTTGAATCCACCTGCATAGAGGCGGGGAAAATTAAGTCACTATACATTAATATGAAGTTGGATAAAACCTCACCATTCTTCGATTTTTTACCTATTGGGTCATTTTGACCTTTTTTGGCCCAAAAACCACCTTGCACCCCTTCGATTTCTACATCCACCCAGGCGATGACCCCAACAAAGTACCTACTATGGTATAGCAATGAATGTTTTCTACTCTTCCACGACCCTGGGTGCCCAAAACTGGTCCGGGCTGACGTACCTATCTTTTTTGTTAGTGGTTTCATATAGATAGACACTCCTTAGATTGCTTACATTTAGTCAGGGCTCCAAGTCCTGTAAAAAGTAGGGATTTTACCTCGAAAGAACTTTTTTGGCAGACTAACATTAACTGGTTGTTTAAACCTCAGGATTACAAATCCGAGGTCGTAAAATTCGCCGGGATTGCAAAAAAATAGATAGTACGCAAATAAAGATGACGTCACCAAATTTTTGGGTGGAAAATCTTAAATTTTACTATTTTATTTTCTGGCATCATTTTGAATAGAGTCGTTCACAAGCCCTATTTCACTTTATTGGAACTATATTATATTTACATTTTGTGTTAGAGAACTTTTAATTGATTTTTCCTATTGACACGTGACAAAATAGAGTTTTCAATTGCAATTTTCTCAAACGTAATTTCTCTGTTAATCCGATGTCTAAAAATACGTACTCATTTCTCTGGTAAGCACATATTCCTTCGAATTTATATCACATTTTTAACACTCCTCATATACATTTGGATGTTCTGAGTAAAGAAATCTATGTTTGATTTAAAGTGTGTAACACCTAAGTCGTTTATTGGCCAAATTTGGATGACGTCCATCACAGTTTGACTCCACGTGTAAAAAATGCAAACAAATTTGTGTTTGTTTTATATGATGCCCTGCATTAATATCTTTAAGACAAAGGCATTTTAGAACACTAAAAAAATTGGAAATTAATTTACTCATTGATCTGCGTAAAGAAAAAATAAATCTGCATTGATGTCTGTACTAAACTGCAACTTCAAACCAAGGAGTCTTTTTCTTGCATTTGGACTTTTTTAAAAGTTTTTGGCCTTCACAAGGCTTTTATACTTTCACTGGAATTTCTGGAATCTGTGAATATATAAACGGGTTTGGACATCGCATTGGAACTTTGGAAGGCTGGATTTAACTTTGAGGTAAGATAGGTACTTATGAATGTCACATTCCTTTACATTAGGACTCCCCTCGTTGTACTAATCTGAGGCAGACACTAACCACAGAAACATACCACAACTACTACAATCCTTGAGTCTTGGTAAAATAATTCACATTGGGTGAACCTACACACATGCAATTATTTTTAACCACAACGCATTTCTATAAGGTCCCCAAATTTAAAAGTAAGATTCCGAATATTTTATCAGCAGAAAGATACCTAGTTAACATTATCCAAAATGGCCGCATTTTACACCTTTCCACATTGTCGGTAATAATTCCGTTCCATCGGCTGCTGATGGGCTTTTAAAGCATCTTTATCACCTAATTTCCATAATTTTATTTCCATGCCTTAAATTTTTGTATCTGATTTCATAATCCAAAATGACAAGCAAGCAACTTTTAATTTTTGCCTGTACCTGTTTTTGAACATTGGTTTATAGTTGGTTGTGACAGCCATTTTGAATTTCATAGCATAGGCTGTACTAAGACTGCTGGTTTGCCTCATACATGGTTACAGCATTTATGATGGCACTTACCCATCTGATCAGTGATCGGATGTGCCTCGGATAGACCCCCTTTTTCAAACCGGCTTGTACCAAATGACACCCCCTTTAAATTATTGTGCTGACTTGTTAACCAATGATCCCCCTTTTCTTTACTTCCTGCTATTCAGCGTTCCCCTTTTCCTATTTTTCCAGCTACCCACTGACCCCTTTTTATTTCCAAAGTCATTGTCCCCAAAAGACCCACTTTTAGTACAGTGTCATGATTGAGTTTTACTTCAAATTCCAGCTCAAATCAATTAGCCACTTCCTTCCCCATTGGCACAGCACATTGACTATACTTGGATTCTTACATACTAAGTAGTTACAGGTTTTTGCTCGATTCAAATTACCCAGGTTACAAGGTTGTTTTTGCAGTTTTTTAAACTTGTATTCATTTTTAATGTTTGTTACACAATGACCCTCTTTGCCAATTTTCTACCCAATGACCCCAATATTACAGTTTGTTATCCAATGGTGTCATCCTTTTTAAGCTTCATACCCAATGAACCAGGGGGCGGAGCCAGGATTTCTCAATAGATGGTGCCCCATTTTTTCCGACTCGCTTCGCTCGCGGTAGACCCATTTTGTTCACGGTCGGTTCGAAACCTTCTGAAAGACAAGGGGGAGAACATACTGCGACCACTGGCGCCCACAAAG
This sequence comes from Ophioderma brevispina, assembly GCA_023653785.1. Lineage (NCBI taxonomy): Eukaryota > Metazoa > Echinodermata > Ophiuroidea > Amphilepidida > Ophiodermatidae > Ophioderma > Ophioderma brevispina. The sequence continues at coordinate 2,452 of JAMKCH010024827.1, read as the reverse complement.
CTAGATTCTACACGGCGCCCAAAGCCATGTACCGTCATTCTATTGAGATCTACAGGGCGCCCTATTCGTAAGAAATGCATTTTTATATATCACAATGCGGTCGGCCGCTCTTATACTGCGACCGCTGGGCGCCCATAAAGCTTGATCTACATGGCGCCCGACTCCTTGTACCGTCATTCTTCGCGATCTACAGGGTCACCATATTCGTAAAAAATCAGTTTTTATAAATTTAATAAAAAGAGTTGGCGCGCACCGAGGGCGCCCCCTCTAAATCCGCCCCTGATTACCCCCGTGTTTTGTTCAGTTTGTATCTGAATTACCCCCTTTTTCTGTCAGCCCAACTTTTCACATGGCGGAGGCACATATTCTTCACTCTAAATAGGGAGTGCCCCAGGATCGTCCTCTGCGTATAAACCTCATAGATGCATTGTCAGCGTTGAACACCATCTACCAATTCATTGAACCGCCTTAAGTGTTTAGAGCTGGCCAGGGGCTTCTTGTAGTTTGGTGCTGTCACTGATTCTGGAGATTGATATGTACATGAGCAGTCGCAGTATGAGTATGGCTTTATACCAATTTATAGATCGTTTGATAAATTCAGAAAGAAGAGTCCAAGCATAGGTTTCCTGGTGTACCACTAATATTACGTTACACAATCGAAGGCGATCTACGACCACAATCTGGGAGCGTTTTTTACAACCACAAGACACATTGAGGTCTCTTACGCCGTATCATTACGGTGTAAGGTTTTGTGATTTGCACAGGCTCGTAAAGGGCGGTTTTTGAAAAATCCACAACAATTTGATCAAGTCCTTTATAGTCACGATGGATTTGGCCAATCTTCACCTGTTTACAATCAGTTATTTTGGCAGCATCATCCAGATTTATCTAACATAAGTGCTCATATATAACTTACGATAACCTGATTTAATTGGAGATATGACGAGAGGATTCTGATGATACCCAATACTCTTAATCCTTAGAATATTGAGTCCAAGGGTGTTGGCAGATTACGTAACGAGGGGTGTCCCGAGACTTTTGCCAAGTCTGTCGTAAGAAGTGGTGCAATATCGATTGCAGCTTCTTTCATTATCGAGCTGGCATGGTGTCAGGTCCTGTTGCTTTTTTTAATATAATAATGACTGGGCATGGTAAGTACTACTGGAGGATGCATACGCATGTATGTTCTTCTTATCGTGTCCAACACTGGGGTTTCTCGAATATGCGCGAGCCAGAGATCTGGGTACAATGTCTGGCTCCTTCACTTAATTCCGCAAGGTCCTTGTTTCTCCATCAGTGGGGCAGACCAAGAGGTGTTCCATTGTCTGTGGTGCTTTCCACAACCCCGGGTAGTATCATGATCTGCTTCCAGATAGCCCAATTCTGCAAGGAAACCTTAGATCGGACAGTTCTGTTTCTCAATTGTTGAGGCCTCGCCATGGGGGGGGTCACCCATGGAGGGATGTCAGATTCAGGTGGGAGATGCTCACCAGTCACTACCGCTAGATGTTACTTGGTTGAATGGCAACGTCTTTCTTTCCACAAGGCACTCTTTTGAGCTCCTATACGGGTTTAAGAGGTTGGACTTGCTTAAGAAAACGCTCTCTGTTCAATAAAGGCCGGTTGGCAGCAGGTAATCTGTCCAGACATAGGGTGCTTCAACATTAGATACGTGGCAGCTACGCTTCTTTGCATCCGCTACGCACGACGAAATGTCTGGTGGAGCATTCCTGCTAGGAGTACAAGTTTTCCGTTGGTGTTTGGACGAAGGCATCCTGTGGTAAGCCGGCAGGAGGCATTTAATCCTGAATCAGCTTCTTGGCATGGGTTGAATCTTTCCCATACAGGGCAAGCATACTCTGCACATGATTACCACAGGGCAAGTGCCGTCGATCTTAGGTAATTGGCGAGCACCCCATCTTGTGCCAGTGAGTTTGTTCAAGATGTTATATGCGTGAACATCTTTACATCGTCGTCCTTCTCGATGTGGAGCTCTTATAAGAGAGCGGGCCAAGGTACCTCCTAGGTATACAGGTTATCACGGTGCTCAATGGGTGTTCCAGACCGTAACTTAGCTGACGTGGCTTCACGGATGCTAGATTGAAAGCCACAAATGTGTCTTGGATGGATTTTCACGTAAGTGTTTTCCTCATATAAGGAGTGAGTTCATCCAAAGCGTTGGCGAGTCTCTGGCATAAGTTCATTGGAATGAGTTGCTTTTACTCATTACGTTTGGTACCCCGTTTGTTGGAACATCAAAAAGACATCACAAGTTGACAACAAACCGTACACATGCTCAACTCGTAAATCCGCTGTTACCGATATTCACAAATCAGCTATTACAGATCATGTCGCTCAAACAAACCACTGCATTGACTGGAATTCCATTCCAGAGTCATTGATAGAAAACTGATAAGACCCCCGATGGCTCAAAGAGCTATTTGGATCCGTA
>JAMKCH010024826.1:0-19477 GCA_023653785.1 Ophioderma brevispina | reverse complement strand
CGGGCCGAGGTCGGAGCCCAAGACGCACCCGTCGGGCGTAGGTACAAGAGTGCGAGGACAGAGGTGGAATGATCTCGCCGCAAGATGAGCAGGGGAGGGCTGTGGGGGTTCTGGCCATTGTCCGATTCGCGATACGCTACCCGCAAAGACCAAAAGAGCGACAAAACACTCTGGTGACAACAGACTGTCGAAATCTCGGGTGTACATAGTGACGGAAGTTAAACAAAATACGAATTTTGTTCTGAGAAAATCGCACTTGAAAAAGTCGCAAAACTCTCAGAGGATCTGTCACATCCCCACATTAAGATTCAAACAAGCAAATCCGATTAAATACAAATTAACACTGGAAATTATTTTGGCTAAATATTCATGAATTCTTAGTGATAAATGGATGTAATACATTGAAAAGTTAACCATCTAATCCGTCATACCAAACTAATACGGAAAATCGACGATATGTCATGACTATAGTGACGGGATGTTGAATTTTCCCTAGACTAAGCGTGATTCATGCATCGTCATTATGCAAAACACAATCGGCGTTTTCTGAAACCGTCAAAAACCAACGTCCGTCACCGCGATTTTTTTTTCAATTTGGTGATTTAAATAATGACGGAGTTGAGTGGATTGCCGTGATTCACAGCTTTGAACTGTAAATATAATATAAATTCTACTGATATCGATAATAAATAATTACAATTTATTGTGTCATATTAAATTAATGATGAGAATATTTACTAACAAATATTTTAAACAGCCTGGTGGGAAATCCAAGTATACACTTCTTGACAGAGGATTCAACATCCGTCATATGTAATACACCAAAGTCTCTGTATGCAACTACGTCAAAATTGCAAAAGTCTATTAAGATGATTAATTAATGGCAATTGCAAGGTTCGGCACTTGGCAGTTTGAGAAATTTGGTATTTAGTACCATGTCCCTTAAAGGAGAACCCGTTACAACGAAATAATATAAATCAATATACAATATAAAATAATTGATGAACACATATCGAGTGTTTTCATAGGAAAGGGATTAATAACCCTTAGCAATGAATTAAAACCATCTAGTCTGACATGTGCTATTTAACAAATCCGCTAGGGTATAACGTGTTATGCGATACGACCGGCACGTTTAGGTCATACAGGTCATAGGAAATAACATTATGAAAGCATCTGCGTGAAGATATCTGACGCTACTGTGCCGTCCGGTATCGCATAACACAAATACATGATCCCAATTACAGTAGCGCGAATTTTTATCATGGTTAGATAAAATGCTTTTTATTCGTTGATGGTTATTATAATGCTGTGTGAATGAAACCACCTCCATATGTGTTCAATAAGTGTTTTTATAGCGTATATGATATAGGTTATTCTTGAACAGGTTTCTTAATTTGCGTAAAAATGATAAAACATTCAACTCGGTCCCTAGTAATACACCCCCAACGGAAAAAAATTATATATTATATTTTTATATACGCTTTGTATTATCAGATTAAAACAATTGTATAGAAATAACTTGAACACTAAGCACATTTCTTAAAGACCGCTAATATTATTCCTATGATAGCTAGGGAATAAAAGTAAGGACACATACCTGTCGGAGAAACACAAAGGAAAGGTATAAGTCCAGTCAATACGCATGAATTCTCATACAAAGGCTAGTAATAACGATAACAAACAGATATCAATTAGTGTGGGACTAGCGAAGCGATCGACCCGAGCCTTGTACTTCAGGCGGAAAAGGTCGAGGCCTCAATCAACTGATACCATGGTGCAAAATTCTGTACCCTGTGAAAATTCACCACGGTGAAAGACGGGCATCTATGGCTAAACATCCGACTTTCTGACAAAAAATCCTAAGCCAAAAAATCTAACCAGGAAAGATATTTTAGCTATACCAGTGTGAGGCAATAAAAACCCTACATCAGAATAAAAAATAATTAAAAATAGTTAAGAAGTATTTTGACTAATGTTTGCGTTGGTTATAAAGGGGGATAAACAGGCTTTCAGGAAACGTTAATTTGGTGTCATTGGGCTTTGGAGGAAGAAGTTATGCTATTTTGCTGAGGAGACGTGAAATCGTTGGCCGATTTTGAGCCAAACACAAGATGCATCGTTGACATGAGTAAATGGTTTCACGCAGTGATTGAGTAAAAAACCAACTTAACACCAACTTATTGTTAAACAATAGAAAGTTGGGAGAGAGCAATTGAAGGATTATAAAAATAATATTTTTGCCCCCGGAGCTTACATAAAGAATATGCTGGAGTTAAAAAAGTGTTTCATCCCAAATACGAAAGTCAAGATAGCTGGGTAAGACCACAGTTTACTTGTTGTCAGCAACATTTCATGGTTTTTAACTACAACGAAAACGGGGGCCATAGTGAACCAGTAGAAGGTTTGTATTCCGCTGCCAAAACAGTGTGAATATTTAATATTAAGTTTGATAATTCAATTTATTTACAGAAAACTTCAGCTTGTAGTTAATTCTCGCAATTTAGGATGCTGAGTATACGGTATTTGTGGCAAAAATAATACCTTAGAGATGTAAAAAAATAAATCTCTGAGCATGTTCATGAACTGAAACATTAATATGAGGTATTTCAATAACGACTCTTTATGATGAACAATGGTAATTTAATGTGATGAGATATTTTACTATAATGAGGTTACCCAATAGATCGTTTCATTCAAACTGATATGTTTTTGTTGAGTAGAAATCGATACCATCTGAAAATGCATGTGTGAATTGCCTTTGCTTTAACATGTTATGGTATACGTCAGTGTCAGTCTCTCCGCATTATATGTTTAAAAAGCGGCCAAATACGGATTTTTAGGTTCTCCGCAAAATTAACATAGTTTTGAACCCAAAAGTCCGAAAGACACACCAAAAAAAATCTTCTGCTCGCTGTTTATCCCTGGTACAACCAAAGCAAATATTAAGCAAAATGAACGTTTAACCTTTGAAGAAAAAAACTTTCCGAATGTAGGGTTTTATTGATCTCACCAGTATACGGATCGAGGGGTTTTGGGGCTTTAAGCCAAGAACTTCTAAAAGGTGCTCAACCGGAAGACCCGCAAAAAGTACCGGGTTGATGAGCGCCAGAGTTTAAAGAGGGCGAGGACGTCATAAGTGGTGCCAAGTGTCAAAATCATGAGTCTAGAGTAGGGACGGCAGTTCTTTAGTGTGTAATTTTTTGGGATTTTCTTGCATCTACCTGAGGATGCAATTTGTAAATTTACATCAAAATAATAAAAAGTTAAGCACTCATCGAATAATATGCGAATGAGCAACATTTAAAGACTGGCATGCAATGGGATAATGTGAAAGGATACAAAAATTATGAATTTATTAATTAGATAGTTTAATCAGGGACAACTTAATGTTAGGGAAAAAAATCACCAAAAGGTTCGAAAAAATGGAAGCATTGAGCAAATTTGTCACACCATTCCAGGAAATTGAGCAATGTATTTGGCGAGTCAAAATGTACAATTAACATTTGATTTTGTACACACCAGTATGGAATGTATACAACTATCAATAAAGTATGTGTTGTAGTTCAACCTGCACGTACATGAGCATTAAAACCGGACATGCAGCAATGCCAGAACATACTAATATCGGATTATAAATTTTTTTGTTCCACTGTTAGCGAATCGTTGCTTATCCATTTAGATCAAGACACAAACGTAAGTCAGGTGCTATCAAATTGCCACAGAAATAAATCATGAGAAGTCATGTGAAAGCCAGACAACAATGATGAATAGATTTCAGGCTGGGAATTTCAGACAGCCATTGAGGGTTTTGTTCAATATTTCACAGGTGTATATTGATACAGTGATAATAAACCAAACAGTGAATGAAGAAGAGAACATTTTTGCTCACCACCGCTTCCACTGGGGGAATCCATAGGAAATTGACATTTATAGAGCACCCGTAGTCCTTTGCTTTTTAATTCTATTTTTTACCATAATTACAGTATTTAGAAGCTATTGATTTCTTTACAAATCAATTGTTCGATGTTAAATTGGGGGGACAAAATCAATCACACCTGAATTATTAGAAAGTCGGACCTGACAAATCGAAGCCAAGGGCAGCACTAATAATCCATCAATACTGGTTTACAGTGTTGTATACAGTAAGGTGAACATAGAGGGGCCACTATATTAATGCCCTTTAAAGCGGAACTGGCCCACATTTTCACAAAATATGAAATTTCTCAATTTGCTTACTAAAATGTAGTCTAGGCCCATTGGAAGAATAGAGAGATATTTTACACAAAAAATAAATACCCAAAAACAGCTAGGGACATTGATATGGGAGATAAAGATATCAGTGGTTAATTTGTAGGGCTAACTTTTAAGTTTTCCATTAACTTTTAATATCAACAAATGGATATTACATGAATATTTTGACTAGTACTCACCGATTATTAAACAACAAAGGATTATAGGACCGGTAATAAAGCGTGCATAGGTGGAAACAGCATATCGGGTTGGGGTTCTTGGGTAAAACGCATTTTCGTCGTCCGCTGAATTTAGCGTCGCCAGCGATAAATTACAAAATCGTTTCCGTGTACACATAAGGAAGCTGATTGGTCTTAAATATTTCGGGTGAGGGCTTTGTATATAAATGCTTTACAACCATGCGAAAAAAATATCAACATTTGAAAAATGTTGAAGCGCACTATTTTTCAAAGTGCCAGTGTCTCTTTAAGGCAAAAGTTGTGACTTTGACTAACATGCAATAAATACACGTCATGCAGGTAGTGTGTGACATGCTTCCTTAAAACTCAGAATGTAAGGGATGGACATTTGCCTTTGAGAATAATCCTGTTCAAATGCAAAAATGTTTGTAATTGTTATTCTGCACTATACACTGCATAAGCTACCCCCAAATGTCTTTTATGTGGGGAAAAGCGGATGTTAGTATTTGAGCTGATCGGAAACCCCCCACCCCCCCCCACCTCCCCCCGAAAAAAAAAAAAAAAATATTTAAATTCATATTTTGCAGTGATCATTTTCAGGTACAACTAAATCTCATGCACAGTGCATTGAAACCGAAATGTTCTAAATACAACAAATCATGCCACCTTGACACATACATGTACCAAACAATGAAATTAAAGTCAAGGCTATAGACGGATGTTCGCTATGACAACTATTTCTTTCAAAATGTTTAATTTTATTTAATGCTTTGAAAACAGAAAGTGTATTTTTGTTGCTAGACTTGATATGAAACCTTGGCACTTGCACATACACCTCGTCATAGTTACAGTGGGGAAAAACCTTGCGGTTTTGATTGCATAATGCAATTAATGCATGGCAAAGCCCGATCAAACTGTGCTATATTGATGGTCAACCACCAAAACGGCGGTTTTTTTTTTTTGTTTGATATCTTGGGAATGAAATGGAGTTGAGGGCGTCAAATTTCAGGACGACAATGAGAACAATACGGCATTTCATCTGACATCACATCGATACTACTCGGTAAATCAGGGGGTCCCAAAGACGATTGGAACACGCACCTTTAAAGTTGAAGAAAAGCTGTAGAATTCGAGATTTTACTTTTAGCAACTGAAAAATTTGACGGAAATAGAAAGAAGCAAAGAAATGGCAGCTTTCAAAGATCCGAATCTTTCAATCATGTTAGTAGTACAGTGTCCGAAAGGAAATTAATGACTTAAAACATTCCGATTTGTCGTGTTAGGCGTCGATTTTGGTCGATTATTTGCAGGTAGGTTAGGATACCTATACTTGTTACAGACAGGAAATATCTGATTTTTGATGTTTTTTTAATTTTCCGATTACTAAATCATTGATATTGCCTTTAAGAACAAAACAAAGTGAATGTTTGTTAAGAATATTACATGTAACAGCACTTACCTTACTATAAGAACTGATCCAATCATTTCAAACTGGAGTGGTGGGGTTGGACTCAAGACCGCAATTGCCAAGCAGAGCAGTAGGCTCCATTACAGCTTCCGAGAAATGTCATGACTCCAACAAGTGTCAAACTCATACTTGGGGCAGCCATTACTAAGAAACATGCTTAGGATTAGCAACATTGTCGGCTGAGTGGCGTGCCTGACAGGTAAGATTTAAACCATAAGGCTCCAGCAGAATGCTCTGTATGGATGCTAAGATACCGTTGCTAAGGCTTTAACATATCCCAAGATGCAGTATATATAAGCAATTGGATTCTGACAAGCCATTAGACTCATGAGTTATATGCAATTCTTCTTCACTGTATCCTTCTACTTTAGTCCTGCTCCCACTGCAGCAACATGGTTCCCCGGTCTGTCTTTGCTCCTTTCAGCATGCCATGACTTTCTGCACTTGATGCAGAGGTACGGCCTTGACGCTTTGTAAATGATTCACTCCGGACATGCTCCCTCTTTGCCATTGGTAGGATGTTTGGAGTACATCAAAGCGATTGCACTGCTTGACATCATGCTAAACAGGAACCAGAAGAAGTCTGCGTGGTGGGAAATTAGCAGCTTTTGGTTGCTGATCCTTTAGTGCAATTTATCTACATAGTTTTGTTTATCCACATCAATTGTTTTTGTGTGGTGTATAATACACATTCAATCACTTCCAACACCTTGACCAAGTGCCACCAAACTTGGTAGGAGTCACTAAAGCCTTCGCCGACAAAATACCACGTCAAGTACAGACTCTTGAAACGGGCCCTGAATGTTGAATGCCACAATGACGTGGCAGTCAACAATGGGAGGACAAAGCAAGGTCATAACAGTCAGTACTGTGAAGAATTTTTTTGTCAATGTTCCAAATGTGGTAGGAGTCCCAAAGAATACTATAAGCAAACAGATGCAATGCCATAACATGATTATACAGATTTGCAGAAGCTTCAATCGGTAGGACCCTTCGTGCAAACCATTGACAAGGGAAATGTTCAGAGGGCCAATGTGTGCATTGAAGGAGATAATAGGTAGGAGCTAGGTGTATCCTTCTGGTATACCTACAGCAACTAACAGAGGAAGTTCCACCCACATGCCATTGATAGCCCCCAAGGATCCAGTACCAAATAGGCCACCAGAAGCATGACTGGCAGTCGCTGAAGAATTCCTTCACTGTTGATGGCATGGTGATGAGCGGTAGTATGGCAGAAGCTACTGGTGACAAAATTCTGTCATATCTGTAAAATAGAAGAACAAAAGCAGTGTAAATAGAAAAAATCTACTTAGCAAAAGTACGATTTCTTTAGTGTGGTGGTGAGAGCACATATTTTCTTGAGAACAGATTTCCACATTTTTTTGGAGAGCATTTAGCCATGTACAGAGGCTGATGCAGCGAAGCATACTACTTACATATTAGGGCCCCTACCTATTTACATGTTCCAGCTTTTTTGGCTGAGGAAGTCTACAGAAAGTATCTCTCAGAAGCAAATAAGGTATTGCAGTTGATTCTAATCATTCTGCTGTATGATTTGTGCAGGAGCGCTTGAGGGAATAATGACACTACCTCATTGCATACTTGGACTCTATAAAATCATCTTCTGGAAAGCTGATGAAAATGAAAGATCCTCAGCCAGCTGTGACCATGGAATTTAGTTATGCACCTCACTGCATTCCACACACAAAAAAATGCTGGTTACGCACTGATTTCCACATTATTGATCTGGTAATCAGGTCCAGGGTTAATTTAATTAAGGGCCATGGCCCGTCGCTAATAGCCTCGTCCCCAAAGCTCAGATTTTACCGGAAGTTGGTCACATTTTGGTATCAGAAGAAAGCTACTATTTTTCTCATTTACCCTTTGAATCTTAGACCAAATGATGTTGGTTTGGAAGTTATGAGCGAAAATGGGCCCTAATTTTGGTTGACCAATATTAATTTTACACAGTACTCTATGGACTTACAAAACGAATCACGTTTTTAGCTCTCGCTTCAAAACGGATTGAAATATCGGCGCGAAACTTTAGAATCGGCGTTTGGGAGTGAAGGCAATCTAAACAAGATGAACTTCATATCCTTAAATCGGGCCATCCCCCTTTAATAGATTAACACATGAACATGTCTTCATTTTTGCAAATATCACCCACCAGCCATGCCTGTAGAAGGTGGAAGGAATAACCCGAATGATTTTCAACTGCAATAAGCTCGTAAGACAAAAGTTGCAATGACCCCCATGATGACAATCTTGACATCATGTAGCAAACCCTGTGTGACATACAAGAGGAATCATTGCATCACATTTGGTGCACAAATGTAACACAAAGCATTTTGCGAACCAGAGGTCTACCTGCTTTGAAATAGAAGACAAAAGGCATAAAAAGTAGACAAAAGTGCAAATGTGTAATTACACTGATGTTGCTTTTTATTTGGTCCATGTAGATGATAAAGGACATACATTAATGTAAGCCTCATGAATGTATAGCACTTAAAATTTATCTTGGATTATGAATTCTTTGCTAAAAAAAATTGGTGCACCCCAGGCGGAGTGACTGTCTTGGCTGTGGGGCAAGATGTTGTGTTGGGGTTGCCAATCCTCATGCCACAGCTAGTCTGTTTGACATCGGTAGCGTAAAGGCAGGGGGTGGGAGGGGTTGGGGGCAGGAAGGGAAAGAGAAGAGAAAGGGAGAGAAGGGGAGGGATGGAGCGAAAGAGAAGGGAAACGTGAATGAGAAGGACAAGGAGTTGTCTCGGCAGTCGCCACAGGTCGAGAAATCCGCCTTCAGAATTTAGAAACGACTGGAAAAAAATATGGCGGCAGGGAAAATCGGGAAAGTTTTGTACGGTTTCCGTAACTGACCCATCTGACACAATTTTTTCTGACAACACTATGAATTGGAACCTTCACGGAATAAAGCACATGTTTATTCAGTTAAGTGTGTCAGATGGGTCAGGCTTATGGACACTCCCCATTTGCTACTCCTGGGTGGAGAGAGGCAAGCGAGGTAAATGCCTTGCCCAAGTGGCACAAACATTAGTGACAGCAGGCTTCGAACCCACAACCTTAATGCTTACGAGGCGAGCGAAACCGCATTCCTATACCCGTTGCAATGATTTATTAACGTGAGGTGTATATGATAATTTAGCTTTCAGTGTTGGTATGCCATTTGAATGCACAGTCTCTAAGTAAGACTGGACCAATTAACTTTTTTTCTGACAAAAAATCAATGTTTGCATTCCCTTGGTTTTATGTTCAACAAACATAATTCTGGAATTTTATAATTCCCCCTTAAAAATGTTCATGTTCACCCTCTCCCTGATGAAAAGTTATATCCCAAATCTTTAATACCCCTCTGCCATAAATAATTTAGACTCCCACGATAGCAAACCACTGCCAAAAGTGTACCGTTTCAATTTGCTTAAACACTTCTAGCGTTGAACCAAATGCACTGACAAATGTCCATGCAAGCATTAACACAAATATATGTGTTGTCCTGTTACTTTTTTTGATTAAGTGATGTCGGTGTATTTACACTGAACCTTAAAGCTGAATAGGACTGATGTGACACTGCCTTTCATACAAGGAAACTTTTAAAGTTTTTTTTAAGTAAAAATAGCCCAATAAATAGGTACAATCAAGTACTTGAGCTGAATCAGTTTCATATGTATGGCACACTGCAGTATATAGCCATCAACAAACAGTTTCACATGATAGCAACGATCTAACTAGAATTTCGCGGTTCTCGGCTTTCGCGCTCGCTATATTCAAAAGAATATAAAGCTGTGGGCCGCCCCATGACCTTTGATCCTGGCACGTGACCTTGTATCTCATCAACAAATGAGGGATCAGCATGGTTGCACCTCCACTACGCCAAAAGTTTGGTTCCCTTGAACTTCAAGTTTCAATTTTATACTCATTTTACATTGTTTAGAGCCTTTTTCTTCTGCCAGGCACAAGATTAATAATCCTGAATTGACCAAACCCTCATTGGACCATACGCAAGACGAAAAAAAGACGTTTCAGGGGTGCAATTCACGAGGACTATGATTGTTGACACCAATAATATAAATAAAAACACCAATGATCATCGGGTGTGACAATTTCAAAGTTCACATTTAAGAGAAAACTGTACAAAATCTCTGAAAAAACCGTTAAAAATCACGCGGTAATTCGATGATGTCAAATGCAATAAAAAGCCATCATCGGCTTCAGCAATAAAAGCATTGATTCATAACAAGTACCAAAAGATTCGGCCAAGCTAATTCGGTCCACAAGATCAAAAGACGATTCGACCCTAGGGACAATTCAACCCCTTTTGGACGCTTCTACCTTTCTGTTATTATTAGAAAAATAATTTATAGTGATACTCACCTATAATATCAATAAAAGGAATTGAGTAGTATAAAATAGGGTACGCTAGATGCTGGGGGTGGGGCACCAGCTACATAATCCCCCCAATCAAGAACAAAATTGTGCACATGATATGTGCGCGTCAAACAAAATCTATGTAAATGGCCTACATTATGCTTTACTTTCAAACTCCAAAAATGGATTTAATTGGTTTTGAGACTGCTTATAATTTCAAAGGTCAACCCTGACTGCCAAATAGTACAAAAAAATTAATTTAGTGCAATGGGTCAATTAGAAAAAAATATATTTTTTGCAGAAGAAAAGTAAGAAAAGTTTAAGTTCATAATTTTAATCTACCATGACATAAATTATTTTTATGAAGCAAGTTCAAAAGTATTATGACAAAATTCTACTCAATTAGTACGCAATGAGACTAATTATTTTTTTGATATTTTTTGACACATTTATTAAATGGTAAAGAATAATCATTATAATTACTCAAATGATAAAATTACTATTTTATGAAAATATAATTTTAAGACAAAAACAATAAGCTAGGCCAATTGACTGTTTATTAAAGTGATATAGAAATGTGAACTTTATCAGTTTTTACCTCAGTTTGGTTTTTTAACGAATCACCATTTAACTTTTTGTTAGTTATCAAGCTTAAAAAGTACATCTTACATAACTCTCGCTCCATGAAGGCGTTCTTTAATAAGATTATCATTTTTCGGTTATTAAAAAACGACCGCTATTCTGCCCGCCCCCTCACCTGGGTAAGGTATGAAGTTAGGTTGAGGGCTCCTTTGAAAGTTAGTATATTAGACTATGCCATAGTCGATTTTTAGCATTTTTTTTTAAGTTTATTTTTGTGTGCTGTCACATCTTATTTAACCCCAGTATTATCATAATCATCTATTATTATTATTATTGCCAATTGCTTTATTTCTAATATGTGAGCAATTCAATGCCGTAACTAAGCTTAATTAGGCCAAGATCCCTTATGACAATGGCATTATACACAAAAAAGGACCTTCATGTAGAGAGGGCTTCTGTTTACACCAGAGAAGATGAAGAAAGAAGGAGATGGTTCAAATGTTACTTCAAAAGATAAACTGTTCATTCCGCCTATTCATCTTAATAGCCTTAAATCCGATTGATTCGATCAAAAAGACTGTAGATTATGTTATAGAACATACATAAACCGTGTCATTTATAATCCCAAAACTATTCCAATTACCCAGTTGTCAAATGGCATTTACACAAAGTCATTGAACTTTGGTCGTGACCAGTACAGCGCAAACGTACTCTCATGCATCATTTACAGACAACTTTGACCCAAATTTTCAAAGCATTTTGGCTCTTTTGCCACTGTCTGAACAAACAGGTCTAGGTATGGTTGAGTTGGATTCAAAATGCATTATCTAATCATTAATTTCATATGGTATTCACAGAAACTAACCGGAAATGTTTAAAATTAGCTAAAATAAACACAAGAAAAACGAAAACATCCTTTATTCACCTCAAAACATTAACATCAAGGTCTAATTTTTCGGGTTTTTCTTTCGTTAAAAGGTCACTGTTTTCCTCAATGATTTCGCCAATTAATAAAATAAATAATTATCGATCAGAACAAACGCGGAGTTAATTACCAGCAGAGAAATTTTAGCTGGACTTTAATAAACGTTTTAGCTTATAGCAGTTGAGTGTGTCCATCAACTTCCTGTCTGCAACTTTCCTGACTGGTCATCAAGTTGGGCTCGCATGAACAGATTACTTCAAAGGTTGCAATCGAGCAGCCCTTGAAGTTACCCACCCCACCAATGAGGCGGTGAATGAGGGTAATCGTGGGTAATCGGATTTCAAAATCTAGCCATCTCCTTCTTTCTCATCTTCTCTGGTTTACACATACCGGCTTGTATGCGAAATATTAAATATATCTTTCAATAGATGGCTCCCTTTATGATCACGCTAAGGTTTGTTTGGACCGCGAAAGTTCAGTGACCACTCCCCTCGGAAAAAAAATTCGATATGTGTACTTTCACCTGACGGTCAAGTAATCTGCACTTCTGTGGAATCGAATAGTAAGAAATGTCAAATCAGATATACAAATGATAGGACTCGTCAAAATTGTTGAAGGAATGCATAGAATCGGACGAAAATATTGTTTTTTTAAATTGAAAATAATTCAGATCTTTGATGAATGCAAATTCACTTCGATATAAAAACATTCAGTTGGTAATATTTTACACGAAATTCATGTACTTGTGATTTTTTTTTTAAAGTACATGCAATTTTCTCTACCCTTACCTATCGGAAAAATGAGTTCTTCATTCTTGAAATCGATCTATCGACTTCAAATGTAGCTAATTGCATTGCAAAATAAACCATGATTGGAATTTTGGGGATTTTTGCATGGAATCAGTGCAATAAATCTGTGGAGTTTGTGATTGAATCTGTGAAGTTTGTGACTGTTTACCGCTGTTTTTTTCGAGCAGATAGAGTAGTAGTACTGTAGTAGTATGGGTACCATGCACGCAAGAACGTGGGGCTACGAACGGTACTAACGGGGTAATCGTGTTGTGCAGATCAAACAGGTGTGAATCATGACAGGCAGAGGGTACACAGGGGAGACAACCTTGCGTGTGTGTTTTTGGGAAGGGGGGTGAGGTTAGAAAAAACTTACATAAATAGTTTTAATTTTGTTCAAATTGATCCCGAAAAAAATTTACAGAATGCCCAGTTTGTAACAGTTCAGGTTTTTGACAAGTAAGCTCATTCCCCCTACAACCAATCGACGAGAAGGATTCAGCCCCAAACATGATATCATCAAAAACAAGCAATGCGTCATCAATGAAATGATTCCTGCCCTCAGAAATTACGCGCAGCGCACCGTTTCCGGCAAATGCCGTCACACATGCTGTGATTAATTCCCGATTGCTCGCTTAATACAAGTCATAAAAAGTTCTAATCTCGCACAAATAACAATGGAATATTTCACATACAAATTGATACGACAAATTATTTGCCTCTCATAAAAATTATGTGGGATTTCTGTTCAAAAACTGTTCAAATGCTTGGCACTAAGGTGTGGGTGCATAGCCAACACGGGACCGAGGCTCATGAATATCGATCACAGAGATAAACCGCCCCAGATACAAGCCCAGCAAATCCTTGTTAGCCAGTGGTCAATTGTCAACACTGACATCATACTTATATTAAGGTCCGCCAAGTTTTGGACAGAACTCGCCATAGAAAAACCACGTAACAAATCTCGACCCTAAGTGAACGAAGTGTACAAGTGCCCAGGTAAAATTCTCAACGCAGGGGAGGGCGGCAAGAAATCCCAATTTCAGACGTCGCCTCGGTTAACAAAGTAAAAAGCGAATTTGAAGAAAAATTGTGAATTTTTTATATGTTGTCAAGGAATATTTTCTTATTCAAAAGTTGGAGTTGAAGAATCAACCCCACCGGAAGGGTTATTTCTGATTTTATTTGTACAAAAAAAACAACCAAACACAATTGTAAAAAAAAAAAAAAAAAAAAAACAATGCACTACAGGAGTAGTCTATGAAAAAGGGACTTTCTTATCGTACAGTTAGTTGAATAAACAATAGCGTCTGTGATGTTGTGATTAAAACGATCCCAAAACTTTCGCTAAATGTGCAACCTTTCACAATGCAACACCCCGGAAGATTTACAGGTATGTTATCTAGTTTCGTTACGTGCAAAGGATCTTAGTTACCCTCCTCATTGCACCTACGTTTTTTATGAACGGTTATACCGTGCTTGTGTTATGGTCCCACATGCAGTGGTACAAAGTCTTATTGTGGTAGACATGCAATCCATTGTTTACACTGCTCAGCTGTTAAGATACTGGCCGGTTGGTTCAAGAGTCTCATATTTCCCTGCATGGCCCATGGGCAGTGATATACATACCCTAATTTGCACCTCTAGTGATAGTGACATTCCCTGATTGCACGAATGAGAATGTCCTAACCAAGATTGTAAGGTATAGCTATGTAACAGTTTTTCTGATTGGTTCGGTCAGATGCAAAATTTTGCTTGACAAATAAACTGTAGAATGACCTTCTATAGCAATTTATATCCAAAATAATATTACCATGTTATAATCTACAATTGTGGCGTGACAGAATACATTGTTTGTATGTATAATTATGTAACACACTGATCGTAGGGAACTATTTCCTTAAGCAGACCAATATTTTATGTGTGGTAAATAGGCAAAACTTTGTACAGCAATGTATGACAGATATACTACACAATAGTGATTGGGTCCTTTGCACTGGATAAGAGTTCATTTTAAAAAAGGGAAGTATGGTAATCTGAAGCTGGTGTTCATGCAATGCGATTTCTACTCACAATAATACCAGAGTTCGAAAAAGTAACATGGGAAACTGAATGTTCTTTTGTTTCACAAAAAAAGTCGATCATTATGATTGATGCCGGCCTAGTATTCATTAAGGGGCAAATAGTGTTACAAAAATCAAATTTATTGTTTCATTTCGGCAAAATTGTGCACTAAATGCAGAAGATTGTCCATTTTTAAGGACTCGTCTTGTTCAACTTGACCTGACATGACACTTGACCCTTCGACATGACCTTTGACCTTTCGACATGACATTTGACCTTTCAAACAGGACCCCTTGCCCTCATCAACATATGCGGATTCCCATTGGCACCTATGACGAAGTTTGGTTCAATTGAAGTTAAACTATTTCAATTGAGGTCAATTTAAAAAAAAATGAACATTTTGACACACACATACACACACACAGACATACAACACACAGACACAACGTATTGCTAAGTGGTCCTACCAGCATGGCCGGTGACCCACAAAACACAGTTGGAACTTTGAGCAAGCAAAGAAATGATTACATTGACATCAAAAGTTATCGTGCGGAATGTCGTCTAGGAATGGTCCTCAGTACGCAAAACCAAACCAGTGTCTATGATGAGTTTGGGCTCCAATTTTATTTGAGAACTATGTAAGTTAATACTTAAGCTCGTGCATTGTTGTATTAGCCAGTGTATTTCCTCACAGGGGAGAGTTAAACTGAGGGGATAGCAAATCTAATTTTAAATCATTTGATAAAATACCTGGTGATGCCTTTTCTCTGATAAAGTGCCAAATATACTGAACAATTAAAAAAACATTAAATAATGACTGGACTGTACCTTACCATTATGTTCTTAACATGCTGGCATAAAAATGATTGCTGCCCTCAATTTTTAAATTAAAAAAACATCAGGTTTTGTTTAGCTACTAAAAAACATATGTACAAAATACAGCAGGTACAAATTGCATCATCCCCCTGGCAAGATGGCAGTCTGGAACATGACCTCAGATGGACTTTGACCTTGGTCTGGGAACCTTTGAAATCCTCCACATATGAAGGCACACCTATATTGCACCGTAACCAATCCTGGAAAAATAAAAAACTAGCCAAATTGGAACCACACATCATATGAACACCTAACCCAAACATAACTAAACTGGACACACATACACACAAACCGACAGCGCACTATCGCACATGCTTTTCAAGACGGTGGATAAAAAATCAGTGGCATATGGGACACCGTTTTTCCATTCCACATTTTATTAAGGCACGGACAGGGGCTACACCTAGTGGCGTAGTAGGATTTTCATATTGGGGGGCCAGTGTCGCATATCAACCGACCGAAACTGGGTAGGTCCCGGGGCACGCGCTTTTTAGGGACCCTGTTGGGGTCCAGGGGCGAAAGCCCCAGTGGGGTCTGAGGGGCGAAGGCCCTGAAAATTTGCGGTTTTTATATGCTTTAAATGTCTTCTGAGGGCTAATTTTTGCTACGATTTGAAAATTACTGTCGCACGCTGTCCATTGAACTTTAAACCTATACTTTGCCGACAATCCGGCCTGCAAGTGCCATGACCTGAATTTTTCAAGTGAACCGACAGGCTCATCTCAACCGACGAAATCAATTATTGGGGGGCCGCGGCCCCCCTGCCCCCCTCTGGCTACGCCACTGGGCTACACACTTAAGAGTTGCAATGTATTTTCTGTCAAATGGTTTCTTATAGTAGACAATATATTTACCATTTAGTTGCCTACACATTATGTCTTAAAAGTGAAAAAAAGTGATTTTCATATGCTTATATTCAATAAACATAGGCTGAATTTCTAAGTTTACTCCAACAGGAAATTTAATAATTTTTGTACCAAAGAAATAATTTTCTCAGCTTAATCCTTTCAGATGGGATATCTTTGATGGTTTTACATCAGTGCAAAATTAGCATTTTCGCATGTATAGCGACACCTGTAATATGCAAATGCTCTCATTGCACCTTTAAATCTATATTGCTTTGACTATTAAAAAGCTTGCTGAATTACATTGTAATACATTAACCCTAACAGTCTTTTGGTTTCTAGCCTATCTCCCGAGAGGAAGCGAAGGAGTCAAGGGATAGAATTAGCTAAAGAAGATTGGACATCCGTGGCGGTATTCAAACCCAGGGCCTCTGGTGCACCATTCCCATGAGCAGGGATGGCAAGCCACGAGGGAGTTGCTGGGCCGGCCAACGATTTCATGACCATATGAGTGTTGGTACGATGAATGATGTCATCGCATCTTTTTGGACTTATAGTGCATTAAATTTTCTTTCCTCAGCTCATTGAGTTTTAGTGAGTTTTGGTTGTGATAGAGGGGTCTACATGGGTTGACAACAGTGGCGTAACAGGCGGGGGGCAGGGGGGCACATTGCCCCCCCTGACGACTTTGGCCGGGAAATTTTTTTCAAAAATCATGCTAAATCAGCCGTTTTGTAGCCCTCTGACCGGGAAAAATTGGCCTTTTGACCCCCCCTGAGAGGGAAAATTTCCCAAGACGAGGAAATTTGCCCCCTCAGAGCGGGGAGGCCTGTTACGCCACTGGTTGACAAATAACTATGGCTGTCGCTGTGTCGCAAGATTTATGAATGGCTGTCACTGGATAAGAAGCCAATTTAGTGTCAAAATGTCACAATATAAGAACAGCTATGTCGCGAGTGTCACAAGATAAGAATGACTGTGTCGCGAGTGTCGAATTTTACCCATGTAGACTCCTTGATAGGGTTAAAGCATCCAGCCTTTATCTATCCCACCATGAAACAATAGACCTTTTCAAAACGAAATTTTCAGAACATGATGACCCCGATAAGTATCCTAACGGGTCATCACACGCAACTGTTGCATGCAGCACTTACGTGTATTTCGCCTTTGCATAATGCATCACTGGCAAGCGCTTGTTGTACGCGAGCCTCACTAACCTCCGTGGTCAACATGTAAACACTTTTGAATGCCTAAATAAGCCATATGTGTGCCACGTACTGACCAACTTTCCTATAAATAGGCTTGAATTTCATCAGAATTACATAGCTGCTATCCTTTGACTATAGAAAGCAAAGGACAATTTGCTGAAGAAGTGGAATATAAATCATAGGATTTGTTTCCCGAGCAATGGGGTCTGTACAAATCTCATCATGGCGTGGGAAATTCAAACTTTGCCATGAAGAGCTTGTGCCCTGATTTGTTGGGCTCCCTGCTGGGCTGGATACAAAGCTGGTTACAACAATACAGACAAATAGGTCTTGCTAGCTATAGGACTCTTAGGACCTAACTGAATGATTTGGAACCAGCTTGAATAGAAATGCTTGGTTTTGTTTTGCAGTGAAAATGGGTGTAGTGACCTTACTTACATGATGGATTTACATGATGGATAAAATTGTATTCAGTGCATGTATTAAAACAAAATAAGTTTGTAATTTAAAGGTACAACGAGAGATTTCACATATCAGGTGTCCCTAAAAAATTGAAAGTACTAGATTTTTGCACTGATGTAAAGATTTCCATCAAAAATATCCCCATCCGAAGGATTAAGCTGAGAAATGTTTCTTTGGTACAAAAATTGTGAAATTTCTAATTTAGTATAGGAGCAAATACGAAATTCAGCCTATGTTTTACATTGAAATATAAGCAAATCAAAATTGCCTTTTTTCTCTCTTTTAAGACATTTCTGTACCAAAATACAAGGTAAGAAATCTATTGAGTGTCTAATCTATATGAAATTACTATTATGACACAATATTTGGGTGCCTCAAAATCTCTTGTTGCACCTTTAATTCCTTCATTCAAATTGCACTGCACTGTTATGAGAATACCAGTACTGTACATGATACAAATACCTCCCTCTGCAAATGGACAAGTCCAAAACCTTTTGTTTCAACCTGGCACGTACAATGTATAAATCCAGCAACCTCGGTGTAGTCCCCACTCTGTCTCACCATGCACACAGGGACAGTATTCATGGACAATTTACAAACCCATCATAGAGAAATATTAAATTATATTATCAAATTATATTGAATTAACTCCTCTTGGGGTTTGCAGCTGTGCATGACTATAGTTGCGCAGATATCAAAATTGATCATTTTTCCCGCAAATTTAAAAATTATTCATTTCGAAATACAAATACATCCATTCATGACCTAAATTCAAAATAAGCATGAAACAAGCTTATGTCATATTTTGGTTTGTTTTTTGGAGGTATGGCTTCTCAAATGGTACACCTTAATTTTCAAATTGACTTGTTTTATAACCTACATAGAATCTACAAGGGCTGAAATTTCAAGTTGAGATTTGGGTACAAGATGCAAGTTCATATTTTTCTCATTACCCCATTGGAATTTAAGACCCAGGAAATGTTTCTTTTGATGTTATGAGCGGGAAAAGTGGTCAACCATATTCATCAACACACACACCATCCTATGTGCCAATTTAATTTAAACGAGAGCATCAACGATGCATGTAACCCTCGCTCACAATTTATAGCACAGGGGTGGCGGCAGCTTAGGAGGGGAAAAAATGACATGATTAACTCATGTGGGTAAAAAAAATTAATGCAATGTATTGCTTTAAAAACCTGTTTAAAATTCTGAATTTTGATATTCTTGGTGCCATCCCCTGAAGCCAACCCTGATGTAGCACATACATGTATCTAAGTAGGTCACATCATCTTGTATCTACAGCAGAAAGCAAAAAAATATGTTGGAAACCCACCTTACCCCTCTACCAACATCCCACCTTCCCCCTCTTCAACAACCCATCTACCCCTTCCCCAACATCCCATGTACTCCATCCCCATCATCCCATGTACCCCTTCC
>JAMKCH010024825.1:0-19928 GCA_023653785.1 Ophioderma brevispina | reverse complement strand
GTCGTTTGCGAGATGTCCACGTTGTAAGAATCGAATACTATCCCATAATAACATTATTCAAAATTGGTCCAAATACCGTACGCTGGATATTTTTAAAGCTTTAACTTCATTATCTTTACGCAGTCTTAAATACCTCATCTACTGCTTATTGGATTCGAGATTGAATTTGGTCATTTTGAGATAGGGCCCTTTACGTTCACAAAACAGTTTTGTGTTGAAATTGCGAAATATCAATTTCTCATCCTATTTTCCCTACTTTCTCTTCAACTTATGACTCATGTATTACTTCATTGCGAATTTGGTACTCAAGTTGATGCAATAGAAAATCATAACTCTATCCGCGTTGTACCTAATTAGGAAATCGGGCGGGGGCCTTCAGGACTTGGCGCGCGTACGTGGGCGTGCGCGTCTACTTGAATTTGGGTTGTATTTGGCTGTTTGTGTGTTTAAATGAATTTTTGAATTTGATACTTTACGTGTACGTCGTTTGGTCATTCTTTTTGTTTTTAAACAATAGTTATTTTACATATGTAAAAAGAAATTTAATTTACTTCTTATTTTAAACGCCACTCACATTTCAACAATTTCCCCTGTTTTTTTAACCTGAATAACTCCTAATTTAATAAAATTATGTAATTTGATCCCTAGGTTGATCCATAACTTATTATTAAAATCATTTTTACTGTATATTGTAACGATTATTTTTCCACACTGTATTGCTTATTTACAATAATTTTTTATCATATTTTTTTTTGCTGTCAATTCTATGATGAACAACTAAAGATTGATTGATAATTCATATCCATAACATTTAAATTTAAAAAAAAAAAAAAAAAAAAAAAAACCACAAAATTCTAAAAAGTATCCAGCACCCCAATTTATTGTTATATAATAATTAATTTGTCCTATTCTTAAAGGCACTTTCATGTGATTGCTAAATCAGAAAATCGAAGAAAAAAAAAATCATCAACAATACTGATTTTTCCATGTCTGTGACACGTTCGGGTGTCCTAACTACCTGAAATAGACGTAAAGCAACGTATAAGGCCAAAATTTGATATTTTTAGTCATTACTGTCTGCACTGACGACTACTTACAACAACACGTAATTGAATGGAGTTTCGTAGATCTTTGAACCCTGCTTTTCTTCATTTTGTCCTGGTCATTTTTCAATTGGAATAGATCATTTATGAGAATGGTACAGACTTAATCTTTCACTTTAAGCTATTCCTTTGAATTTGTCAAATATTTTGACTCTTTCATGGGGATCACTGATAGTGCCTGTAACCATAAAGCCATTGTTTTAAACTGTATCGTGCAACACTGTGGAGAAAGCGGCAAAAATGTCTACTTTTTTCAGTCCAAATTTGGGGGGCCCCCCATTCCTAATTCTAAACCGATCAATTTTTTTTATTGTTTTTTAAAATTAATTTTAAGGTTTGTATTTCTTATAGCAATATATATTGCCTGTGCAGAGTTTGCCGACTTTCCAATCCTGAAATGCTTTTCTGGTTAGAGTAAGGGTTTGCCCATGGAGTAGCTAGCACTTTTAACATCAGGTTTAGCATCAAGTATAAACTATATAACCCGTTTTGCTCAAGGTAACCAAGAAAAGTAATTTATTATTATCCAGACCAACTACCCTCTAACAAGTATATTTTTTTCATTGCTCAAAACAAATCTAAAATGTGCAAATTTGATACAAACATATCTGGAACCCAAGAACAATAAAAAATCAAAATTATATACTTTAATCCATATTTCAAGAACAATATCTTTAAATTCCAGGATTTGATCTACATGGAAACATCTTCTTGTTGTTAGGTCTAATGTTATTTTGTTGAAGAAAAACTTTACAATACCGTCCAGTCCATGTGCCAAGCAGTTAGTATTTATTGCATTTTGCGTAATTAAATTTAAAATGTACATTTACCTGTCGAGTTATGTATAGAGCTACGTGTACATGTTAAAACAACGATATTGAGTTTTCATTCTATTTTCTTTTATATAAAAGGACCGTCCCGATTTCGATTAAAGAGAAATAACAAAATAGAGTATGAATTACATCTAAATTGGTCCAACATAAAAATAAACAGCTCTCACCAAAACTCGCAGCGCTGTAACTAACAACTGAAATAGTTCACTATAATTAACAGTTCTATACTAAAGCACAGTGAGCTAATGAAAGCAAAATACAAAATATTGAAGAGTGTAACACACACACATACAACACGCGAACAAAAAAAAAAAAAATTACGAATCCAAACCAAGTTGAACGCAATCAAGCGAACTGTCCTAGTGTTTTAATACTTGTTTAAGTTCTATATATACCAACAATAACAATCATTCATACCGATGATAACAGGCACATGGTGACATTCGCAAACGTTTCTCAGACTTTTGTCACCCAGACAGAGCCCTCAATTTTAATCCCATCAATGAATGGATGACCTTTAAATCGGCTTTAGTTATGTTAACGTAAATTGCCGTAGGTTTACTGGTAGAAAAGCACTTACGGACATCTTACAGAGACATGAGGAGATTCCAGAAGAAACAGCGCCCCATTTTTTCTTGAACCCCCGGTTTCTTTACCTATTTGGAATGCTTACAATGTATTAGATCACACACACCTGAAGTGAATAAGGCCGATACGCCGTCTTTATGTAAATAAGAAATGATGATTTAGTACTTTCTGTCGTGGCACGACAGAAAGTCAAAGCATTATTTCTAAATTCTATGGGGAACGATTAACGATAGCAGGCAAGTTTCCAAAACAAGGTTTGCTGTTTTCTTTGCACCTGTTTTGTTCCAATAACCTGAGAAAAACGTTTTCTCGGTAGGACTGGTCTACAACCGATCCATTGAATATGCGAGAAGTTCGTATCCTAAAAACAATAAGGACACCCTTGAAACTTAACTTAGTCGCAGGATTATCGTAAGTTACGCGAATTTCTTCTACGGTCACGCAGAGTAGACGTAGACTTGACATTTAACTAATATCATTTGATATAATTGACATTATGAAAGAGCTTAGTATTCGTGATTTTATTGGAAAAAGGGGATGTTGGAGGCTCTGGTGGTGATTGTAGGAGAACTATTGCAACATTTGGAACATGCTCGAGACGAACGGCGGGGGGGGGGGGGACCCTTGTGTTTGGTTTGGGTGTGTTTATGGGGGTGTATGGTAGTGGGTGTGTATATATGTGTGGATGTGTTTTTTTGTGAGTTGTTTTAGTTCTGTTTTGTTTTGCTCAGTGTCGCTCTGACCGATTTTTCAAAAACTAATTTGAAAGTACTATTAGGCCTATCTGTCTTGTCGAATTTTCTCACACTGGTTCCAAAACATTGATCTTTTTTTATATATAAAAAATATCCTCTTTTGTGGTGTATTTCAACCTCACATGTTTAGGGGCGTATCTCCAAAAGACCTCCGATTTTTCAGTACATCACCGTTACTTACCGTGATTAAATGAGTATGCATTTCTAAATTGTGAAAATTTATAACAGGGTGTCCCTCAAAATATATGCAATCCTCGTAGTCGGTGCTATATTTTCAAAATTACTGAGATTTATTTCAAATTTTATAACATAGAACACAGACGCGAACAAAAAAAAAATAATTAACTAATCAGACCAAGTTGACCGACAATCAATCGAACCCTGTCCGAGTGTTTTATACTTTTCAAGTTCTATAGATACCAAACATAAAAATCATTCATACCTGAATGATAACAGGCACATGGTGGACATTCGCAAACGTGTCTCAGACTTTTGGACCCATACAGCGCCCCAATTTTAATCCCGTCAATGAATGGATGACCTTTAAATCGGCTTAGTTAATGTTAACGTAAGATTGCCGTAGGTTTACTGGTAGAAATTCACTTACGGGCATCTTAAAGAGACATGAGGAGATTTCCAGAAGAAACGCCCCCATTTTTTCTTGAACCGCCGGTTTTTTACATATTGGAATGCTTACCAATGTATTAATTCACACCTGAAGTGAATTAGCCAATACGGGGCCGTCTTAATGTAAATAAGATTATATTTAGTACTTTCTGTCGTGCACGACAGAAAGTCAAAGCATTATTTCTAAATTCTATGGGGAACGATTTACGCTAGCAGGCAAGTTCAAAACCAGGTTTGCGGTTTTTTTTTTGTGCACCTTTTGTCCAATCAAACCTTGACAAACGTTCTCGGTAGACTGGTCTACAACGATCCATTGATTATGAGAGAAGTTCGTATCCTAAAAAATCTCCTCCTGTCACTTTAAGTAACACTGTTTGTTTTGGGAACGCTACTACCATTTCGTAACCAAAATCTTAAGCCGTACGTAAGATGAATGTACGATCATAGTTTTTCGGTAAACGTACCCCTGAAACTTAACTTATCGCAGGATTATCGTCTGGATGTTACGCGAATTTCTACGCTACTCATAGTGACGTAACCTTGAACATTTAACGATATAAGTTGATATTATGGACATTATAGAGGAGTTAGTATTCGTGATTTTATGTGGAAAAGGGGATGTGAGGCTGGGGTGGGGGGAATTTGTAGAGACTATTCCAACCATTTTTGAACATGCTCGAGACTAGACGGGTGGGGGGGTACCCTTGTGTTGGTTTTGGGTTGTGTGTGTTGGGTGGGGTTTGTTTTTAGGTTTTTTTCTTTGTTTTAGGTTTTTGTGTTTTTGTGAGTTGTTTTTAAGTCTGTTTGTTTGGCTCAGTGTCGCCAATGACCGATTTTCAAAACTTAATTTTGAAAGACTTATGTAGGCCTACCTCTTGTCGAATTTTCTCACATTTTCAAAACTTGATTTTTTTTTTAATAATAAAAATATACCTCTTTTGTGTATTTCAACCTCCATTGTTAGGGGCGTGTCTCCAAAAGACGCCAGTTTTCAGTACACATCACGTTACCGTTACCCGTGATTAATGATACAGCATGTCTAAATTGTGGACATTTATACAGGGTGTCCAAAATAAATCAATCCCGCAGTCGGTGCTATAATTTCAAAATTACCGAGAATATTCAAATTTATAACCTATTCTGGATGACGAATTGTTTCGTACATCCTGTCCAAATTTTGTCCGTAACGTTTCACTAGTTTTTTGAAAAAAAAAAAAACAAAGATAACTTAACCCGCTGGTCACATTACCCAATTACCACCCCATTCCAAGTTTGCCTTAGATCGTTGAACCAGTTCCCCTTGAAAGTTGAAATAAAAATGTCTTTCAATACAATCACAACTACACAATAAAATCATTCTACCTGATGATTAAAGGCGCATGTACATTCGCAAACGTGTCTCAGACATTTGCACCCAGACAGAGCCTAATTTTAATCCCAATCAATGAATGAACTGACCTTTACATTAAATCGGCTTAATTTATGTTAACGTAAGATTGTCTAGGTTTAGGGTAGAATGCACTACGGAGCATCTTAAGTACACTACGACCATGGTCGTGAACCAAATCTTAAGCCGTGGCGTAGATGAAATTTACGATTCATAGTTTCGGGAAACGGACCCCCAGGTATCTAGACCTAACGAGTCCCTCCCAGGTATATTGGAACTCGAAGGAACGCGCCTCGTTTTTCCTGTGAGGGTGATTGTATCGTGGAGGACAATAGGAAACCACTCATGCAGATCAGATCCACGTTCAATGAGCGAACGAACGTTGAGAGTATCGCGTTCGTTTTTCATGATTGAACTTGTAGGTTTTTTAACCATTCCCGTTTTAAAATAAAAAAAACCGATGGTATTATACACCACTGGCCAAAAGTATTGCACCATGCAGCGCGTCGCGGTGGGCAATTTATTTAATAAGGGTTTAAAAATTGTACCAGGATTTCCTGACCCCCACCTAACGAATGATTGTAAAGTTGGATTTTAAAACAGATGTTGTTTCCAAGAATCAAGTTGTGCTAACAACGTTGTTATTTGATTGTCGTGGTGATTCCTAAATCCGGCGGTTAAAGGAGCTGGCTAATGATAACTTGCCGCTTGTACTCCAGAAGAAATACAGCACAGGACTCACAAAGGCTGCAAATAGTCGCTAAAAAAATGAACTCTACGGGTTTGGGCAGGGTCTACTGTAAATGTTTACGGGGAAATCGGAGTCGTTGTATGGACCGGTATGAGATAATGTTCATAAAAATGGGAGCACGTTCATCACGTTTGAACTCGGAAATTTAATGGCAGAAAAAGGTCACATGATAACTTGAAAACAACTTTTTAATGGCGCCTGTTGACACATGTGCTGTTTGTCAGCTAACGTGAACGCGCAATTAGTCATGAATTTTACGTAAATCACGGGATTTATCATTTGAATTACACCTTACGGTTGCCCTACTTCCGAATTTTCTTTGAAGTTTTCGAAGACCACTGTCTTCCTTTGACTTTATCTCATTTCCGGTCCACGCACAACCACTCTTATTTTCTCCCATAATTTTTTAAAGTATCAGCACACTGGCCCGAAAATTCATCAAGCGGCTGTTTGAAGCCATTTCTCCTTTGTTTCTGTGTCGTAATCCTCCTGGAGTGCAAATCGGCAGTTCGTTCGCAGTTTCCTTTTATCCGCCATATTTTAGGAACATGACAATCAGATCAAACGTTTTTTCCACCCTCTTGGATTCTAGGGAATATCATCTGTAATGAAAAACACAATTTTGTCATTTTATACGTATTGTGTGGTCACAATCCATGGTAGATTTGAAAAAAATTCAAAAAAATTGGTGTTTATGAATTTCGTTGTCTGAATGTTGCAATACTTGTGGCCAGCGTGTGTATTTACCCACTGATTCTAGATTGACAAAGTACTAAAATATAAGTAACTGGGACTGATATACATATTTTTTGTCTATCAAATGTAATTTGGTCGGCCCTATTTAGAAACAAATTTTTAATGTTATTAGGTTAATAAATTTTCTGACCACTGTCCTAGGCCTATATGGTTGACTATGCTATACTATATTATATCATGACTGCATTGGATTTGAGGCCATGTTATAGTTTTTTTACTATCCCATGGCTTTGAAAAAAAACAGGTGGATCATGATAATAAAACAATATGAATGCCTATATTCGTGCATAGTAAAAATATATCACTCCACTGGTCAATTTGGTTGGTCCTTGGTGTAAGATATTCCTGAGTTAGACTAGAGTAAAGACTCTTTTACGGAATACAGCTGTAGCAATCATTCTAATCCTTTGATTCTTTTTAGAAGATTTCATTGATAGCTAATTTCCTGTGTCTTACATAAAGAATGAACCCTAATGGGCTGTTCCATTTAGAATTCAAAATTTGACAGAATTATATATATTTTTTTTACTATCACCTCTTAGGCATTCAAGTTTGTCTAATATATCCCTGGGGGGGGCATAATTTCGGAATCCTATTTCCTCTTAACTTGGAATTGAGCATTTTGGGTACTATCTTTAGTTCTAGTCGGCGATTTGTATAATAAGTTCCGCAAAGAAAAATATTTCAAACTCTCCCAGTACTCGAGTCGGCCTTTGGTCTTTATATCATATTTCAATTATATATTATTTAAATTTTATAATTTTTTTCTCCATTGCA
Organism: Ophioderma brevispina; assembly: GCA_023653785.1. NCBI lineage: Eukaryota > Metazoa > Echinodermata > Ophiuroidea > Amphilepidida > Ophiodermatidae > Ophioderma > Ophioderma brevispina. The sequence continues at coordinate 12,351 of JAMKCH010024825.1, read as the reverse complement.
TCTCCCGGAAGATGAGGTGTGAATAAAATGAACTTGGACGTAGTATCAGCGGGTAAAATAACTTAAACTTAAGGTTTGGCTTTAGTATTTAGTATCTTATGCCTTTTGCAACCATCCATCGCTCATATTGTTTTCCGGGATCGTGAACGTTCCACCCCTTTGAAAGTCATACTGCCCAGTCAGAACTAAAGGTGCCACAAGAGAATTCAAAGCATCATATTTCTGTCGTATTATAGTTTCATATAGATGAGACCTCATAGATTTCTTACCTTGTATTTGATTGCAGAAATGTGGATAAAAGTGAAAACAAAAGGTGATTTTTATTTGCTTATATTTCAATATAAAACAGGCTCAATTTCTATTTTCTCCAAATAAATTAGAAATTTCACACATTTATAGGCCTATATCTCAGTCATAAGTCCATTAATCCTCATCTTCTTGTTTGGTTTTTTTTGTTTGTTCTTACCTGATCTCGCTCCACATCATTGTATTCCTCTTATTTTTCTCCTTTATTTTTCTTCCTCCCCAGTAATTTTTACTGTGTTGTCTATAATTTTATTTCCCTGATTTACAGCACCCATGCTCTTTCCTCCCTGATCCCTTATCAAAATGCTATTTTTTGCTATTTATATTTTTTTTTTTTGCACATAAAACTGATTTTCGCGCCCAAATTTGCGAGGGCGCCCTTCATTATGACGCCATAGAAGCAAGGTTGCGGAATGTTGGTACTTCTTTGTATTAAAAGGACAACAATAGCTATTTGTATTAATACCAAATCAAGTACCATATGAGGTTTTCGCTATGGAAACATATGGTGGGTTTGCCCCCCTCCCGTTAGCAAAAAGAGTAAGAAGGAGGTTTAATTGCTAGAGGTTGCACTAAACCTGCACATTTTTTAAGGTAAGTCGGGGAAACGAGGCTGTTGATCACCGAAATGCCCCTTTAAAAATGAACTAAGATCACACTATATCTACTGACGTAAATTTCGCTGCCACGAGAAATCTCACAATCATACAGGATATTAAGTTTGCATCGTGGATTAGATGCCTTTGATCGTATGTCCCATTGCGTTGGTGTGTATTGGGATAATTTGAAAACAATTTGATCTAATCTTGAATCAGTGTTTATTTACTTATTTAATTCATTATGATGTGATCTCACACTAGATGGAGAAACCGGCTGTGCGACATCCAGGCTGGATTCCTCCAGGAACAGACACACGTGCTCCATACTTTTTGTCGGTTGTACTGATATACACTTCGTGGATATTGCAATAGCTGTCGGGAGAGGTCTTGGATCCATCTTGGAGAAGCGGAGGATGACGTAGAAAAGAGAGTGCAATGATGATGACACTAACGGACTTGGCCTTTCGCTGATGATATAGCTCTATTAATCTGAGGAAATCCAACAAATCCAAGATCTGCTCTTAGGTAATAAATCTGTAGGGAAGATTGGACTCAAAATGAATGCGTCTAATCAATGAACCAAAATGTTACCATAATGCAAACAACCAAACCTCACTGTGCTGGAGGACCTTGATGACTTGAAGTATTTAGGTGCTTGTTCAAGTACAGAGAAAGATTCAAAGTCCGCAAAGCTCTTCTCTTGCGTTCTTTCGTTAATAGGATCTGGAGGTCAGCTCTTCCTAAGAACTTTAATTGTAATCTTTGGCAGCAATTGTTGAGCAGAGTGCCCACATATAAGTGAGGGCTTGGACCATAACACCAAATTGAACCAAAGAACTCGATGGCTGCTACACAAGAATGCTCAGTTCAGCACTGATCGTTAGCTAGCAAAGCACCTTACAAAACAATGAGTATTATAGGATAATCCCCAGTTCTCTCAAAAAACAGAGAAAGAAGGACGCGAATTGCAGGGCATTTGCGTATAGGCTAACCACGAACTAGTATTCAAGCTCATCCGATAGACAGACCGAAGCATTGAAGAATGACTCTGGAAGACCCCCGCTCACCTATGCTGACGTGGCTGAGACAGGGTTCATCAGATTTCGGATATAGTATGAAGTATGACTCAAAGTAAGCGAAAACTAAGCTCCCCGAACCCAGCCGCTCCCACACCATTCGATGTTACTGTGTTAGGCTTAGGATATGTAAAGAGACTTGCGGATGTTTTTAGGTCCCATGCCCCAAACATCCGCACGTCCTCTTTACATATCAATAAGCCTAACACTATAACCCGAAGGTGTGGGAGCGCTGGGTTCTGGGACCTTAAGTTTTAGCTTACTTTGCAATACTTCTACGATATCCGAAATCTGATGCACCTGTCCCTCAGCACGTTCAGCATAGGTGGCGGTGTGGTCTTCCATATTCCTTCTTCCTGCTTCGGTGTCTATCGGATGAGCTTGAATACTAGTTCGTTTGTTAGTCTCTATAGCAATGCCTGCATTTCGCGTCCTTCTTTCTCGTTTTTCTGAGAAACTGGGGGATATCCCTATATAACTCCTTGTTTGTAAGGTGCAGTTGCCAGCTAATGTCCCAGTTCTGAACTGAGCATTCTTTTGTAGCAGCCCCCCCCCCCCCCCCCCCCCCGGGAGTTTCTTTGGTCAATTTTGGGGGGGGGGGGTGGTTATGGTCCAGCCCAACATTCATATGCTTGGCACTGACCAACATTGCTGCAAAGATATCAATTTAAAGTTCTTAAGGGGGGAGCTGACCTCCAGATCCTATTTTAACGAAGAAGCAGCTTTGCGGACTTTGATATCTTTCTCTGTACTAGAAATCCAACACCTAAATACTTCAGTCATCAATGTCCTCCAGCACAGTGAGTTTGTTTGTCATTATGGTAACATTTTGGTTCATTGATTTAGAAGCATTCATTTTTGATCCAACGTTCCCTACAGCTTTTTCTACCTGCTTAAGAGGCAGATCTTGGATTTGTTTGATTTCCTCAGATAATTGAGCTATATCATCAAGCGAAGCCAAGTCATTTAGTGTCACATGCACCTCTCTTCTCTCCCTCCTCCGCTTCTCAATATGGAATCACAAGTACCTCTTCCCCGACATCTATTGCAATCTACGAAGTGTATAATCCAGACCACCACAAAAAGATTTGAGCACGTGTGTCTTCCTGGAGGAATCCAGCCTGGATGTCGAACAGCTCGGTTTCTCCATCTAGTGAGATCACATCAATATCGAATTAAATAAGTAAATAACACTATTCAGGTTAGATCAAATTGTTTCAAATTATCCCAATACCAACACTCAATGGACATTACTACTGTCAAAGGCATCTAATCAAGATGCAAACTAATATTATGTAGGATTGTGAATTTTCCTCGTGGCGCGAAATTTACGTATATCAATTTGAACTTTATTTCATTTTTAAAGGGGCATTTCGTGATCAACAGCCTCGTTTCCCCGACTTACCTTAAAACTGTGCAGGTTTTAGTGCAACCATAGCAATTAAACCTCCTCTTACTCTTTTTGTAACGGGAGGGGGTGCCAACCCACCATATGTTTCCATACCGAACCTCCTATGAACTTGATTTTGGTATTAATAAATAGCTTATGGTGTCCTTATAATACAAATAGTACCAACATTCCCAGCACCTTGCTTCTATGGCGTCATAATGAGGGCGCCTGCAAATTTGGCGAAATCAGTTTTTATGTGCAAAAAAAATATAAATCGCAAAAATAGCATTTTGATACGGACAGGGAAAGAGGCATGGGTGCTGGTAAATCAGTGGAATAAATATATAGACAACACAGTGAAATACTGGGAAAAGAGTATAAGGAAAAATATAGATGGAATACAGTGATGGAGCGAGATCAAGGTAGCAACAAACAAACAAACAAACAAGAGTTTGAGGCTTAATAGACTTATGACTGAGCTATGGCCTATAAATGTGAAATTTCTAATTATTGAGAAAATAGAAATTGAGCCTGTTTTTATATTTAAATATAACCAAATAAATCACCTTTTGTTTTCACTTTTTATCAGATTTCTGTACTCAAATCACGTAAGAAATCTATTGAGTTTCTCCTCTATATGAAACATACATACGACAGAAATATGGATGCTTTGAATTCTCATATGTTGCAACTTTTAGTTCTGACTTGGGCAGTTGACTTCACGGTGTGGAAAGTTCCACGATCCAGGAAAATCAATAATGAGCGATGGATGGTGCGAAAGCAAATGATACTAGAATACTAAGCTCAAACATTAATTTAATTTATTTTACCCGCTGATACTAAGTCCAAGTTCATTTTATTCACAACCTCCATCTTGTAATAGCAATGTTAAAACATATACAATTTAATATAAATTGACATATGTATGTAAAGAACAAAGGCCTACTCGCTAACTCGAGATTTGAAATTTTTCTTTGCGTATTCTAACAAATAGCCGACTAGAACTAAGATAGTAACCTAAATGCTCAATTCCGCAAGTTTAAGATGAATCGATTTTCGAATTTATGCCAGTGATATATTATCCAAATATTGAATGCCTAAGAGTGTGGATATAAAAAAAATAATATCGGGATTCTGTCAAATTTTGCACTTTTCTAAATGGGAACAGTCACATTTGGTTTCATTCTTTATTGTAAGTACATCAGGAATTTAGCCTATCATGATCTTCTTAAGAGAATCAAAGGATTATAAAGATTGTACAGCTTTATTCCGTAAAGAGTCCTTTACTCTAGTCTAACTCATGAATATCTTACAACCACGGACACAACAAAATTGGTGGTGCCGCGAGTGATAATTTTTACTATTGCACAATATGGCATTCATATTTGTTTTATATCATGATATCACCTGTTTATTTTCAATCCATTTGAGTAAAACTATCACATGCTCCATCACTGCAGTCAGATATAAGATATATAGTAATTATCAACCATATAGGCCTAGACAGTGGTCGAAAATTTATTTACCCTAATAACACTTAAAATTTGTTTCTAATATGGCCGACCAATTACATTTGGATAACAAAAATTTGTATATCAGTCCCAGTGACATATATTACAGTACTTTGTCCACTCGTTAGACATCAGTGGTTAAATACACACTGGCCAAAATTATTGCAACATGCGAAAAAGAAATTCAAAACACCAATTATTTCAAATTATACCATGGATTGTTACCACACAATACGTCTTAAATTCCAAATTGGTGTTTTTCATACAGATGATATTCCCTAGAATCCAAGAGGGTTGGAAAAACGTTTTATTGATTGTCATGTTCTAAAATATGCGGATTAGGACTGCGACGATACTTGCCGATGCACTCCAGGAGGAATACAGAGAAAAACCACAGAAACAATAGAATGGCTCAAAACCGCCGCTTTGATGAATTTTCCGGGTCCCCATTGTTGTATACGTTAAAATTATGGGAGAAAATAGAGTGGTTGCGTGGACCGTAATGAGATAAAGTCATGGAAGACAGTGTCTTCGAAAACTTCAAGAAATTCGGGCCAACCGTCAGGTAATCAAATGAAAAATTCACGTGGTTTACGTAAATCCATGACTATTGCGCGTTCACGTTAGCTGACAAACAGCACATTTGTCAACGCGTCATTAAAAAGTTGTTTTCAAGTTATCATGTGCACCTTTTTCTTGCCATTAATTCACCGAGTCCAACGGTGATGAACTTGCTCCCATCTTTTATTGACATTATGCTCATTACCGGTCCATACAAGCGCTCTGATTTTCGCCGTAAACATTTACAGTCGACCCTGACCACCCATAAGTTTCATTTAGCGACTATTTTTGCAGCCGTTTTGACGTTCCTGTGGCCCTGTATTGCTTCTGGAGTACAATCGTCAAGTTATCATTAGCCAGCCTCCTTTTAACCCGGCCGTATTTAGGGATCACGACAATCAAATTAAACGTTTGTTAGCACGACTTGATTCCTTGGAAACAGCTCTGTTTGAAAATCACAACTATTGACCACAATTCCGTTTATGTGGGGTCCATGAATCCTGGTACAATTTAAACCCATTTTATTAATATAAATTGTCTTTTCTGCATGTTGCAGATACTTTTGTGTCCAGTGTGTGTATAATAACACAATTCCGGTAAACGCCTGGTAAAAAAACCTACACGTTCAATAATGAAACGAACGGCTCCTCCTCATAACGTTCGTTCGCTCATTGAACGTGGATCTATCTGCATGAGTGGTTTCCTCTTGTCAGCCAACGCTCATCACCCTCAGGACAACGAGCGCGTTTATTTTCGAGTTCAATATACCTGTGGGACTCGTCTAGATACCTGGTTCCTTTCTCCAAACTAATGATCGTAAATTTCCTCTTACGCAGCGGCTTAAGTTTTGGTTACGACCATGGTAGTAGTGTACTTAAGATGCTCGTAAGTGCATTTCTCCCACTAACCTACTACAATCTTACGTTAACATAAATTAAGCCGATTTAAAGTCATTTCATTCATTTATTGGATTAAAATTGGCGCCTGTCTGGGTGCAAAGTCTGAGACACGTTGCGAATGTTACCATGCGCCTATTTATCATCAGGTATGAAGATTTTTATTGTGTAAGTTGTGTATTGTAGTTGAAAGACATTTATTCCACTTTCAATGTGAACCTGTTTCAACGATCTAACGGCAAACTTGGAATGGGTATTTGACGCCGGGTTACATAATAGTCTTGTTTTCAAAACTAGTGAACGTATCGGATCAAAAATTGGACAGGATGTACGAAACAAGTTCGTCCATCCAAATAGTTATACAATTTGGAACTTCCTCGGTAATTTTGAAATATGCACCGACTGCGAGGATGGCATTTATTTTGGGACACCCTGTATAAATTTCCGCAATTAGACTGCTTGTACTCTTAATCACGTAACGGTAACGGTGATGTACTGAAAGCTCGGAGGTCTTTTGGAGACACGCCCCTAAAAATGTGAGGTTGAAATACACAAAAGAGGTAATATTTTTATTATTAAAAAAAATCAATGTTTTTAAAATTTGAGAAATTCGACAAGAGAAAGGCCTACATAAGTCTTTCACTTAGTTTTGAAAATCGGTCATTGAGCGACACTGAGCAAAACAAAACAGAACTAAACAACTCACAAACACTAACACACATCATATACCCCCCACTACATACACCATACACACACCCACAACCAAACACAAGGGTCCCCCCCCCCGCGTCTCGTCGCGAGCAATGTTCAAAATGGTTGCAAAGTCTCCTACACTCACCCCCAGCCTCACATCCCCTTTTCCAAATCACGAATACTAGCTCTTTCATAATGTCCATAATATCAACTATCTCGTTAAATGTCAGTCTACGTCTACTCTGAGTAGACGTAGAAATGAGCGTAACTTTACGATAATTCCGCGACTAATTTAAGTTTAAGGGTTCAGTTCCGAAACTATGATCGTACATTTCATCTTACGTACGGCTTAAGATTTTGGTTACGACCATGGTAGTAGGTTCCCAAACAGTTGTCTTAAAGTGACAGGAGGGAATTTGTTTAGGATACGAACTTCTATCATAATCAATGGATCGGTTGTAGCAGTCCTACGAGAACGTTGTCAGTTTATTGGACAACACAGGTGCAAAAAAAAACCGCAAACCTTGTTTTATTTTGAACTTGCCTCTATCGTAATCGTTCACCATAGAAAACATGCTTTGACTTTCTGTCGTGCACGACAGAAAGTACTAAATCATAATCTTATTGTACATAAAGACGGGCGTATATCGGCTTATTCACTTCAGGTGTGAATTAATACATTGGTAAGCATTCCAAATCAAAAAAACCGGGTTCGAGAAAAATGGGGTGCGCTTCTTCTGCGAAATCCCTCATGTCTCTTTAAGATTGCCCGTAAGGCATTGATACCAGTCAACCTACGGCAAGTTACGTAAACATAAATATGCCGATTTAAAGGTATTCCATTCAGTGACTGGGATTAAAATTGGGCTCTGTCTGGGATGCCAAAGTCTGAACACGTTTGCGAATGTACCATGTGCCTGTTATCATCAGGTAGAATGATTTTTATTGTTTGGTATCTATAGACTTTACAGTAGTAAAAACACTCGGACAGGGTTCGCTTGATTGTCGTTCAACTTGGTCTGTTCGTTAATTTATTTTTTTTTTGTTCGCGTGTTTTCTATTTATAAAATTTGAAAACTCTCATAATTTTGAAATTATAGCACCGACCTACAGGATTGCATTTATTTTGGGACACCCTGTATAAATTTCACAATTTAGACATGCTGTACTCATTAATCACGGTAACGGTGATGTACTGAAAAATCGGAGGTCTTTTGGAGACACGCCCCTAAAATGTTGAGTTGAAATACACAAAAGATGTATAGTTTTATTATATAAAAAAGAATCATGTTTTGAAATGTGGGGAGAAATTCGACAAGAGATAGCCTACATAAGTCTTTCAAATTAGTTTTGAATCGTTCATTGAGCGACACTGAGCAAAACAAAACAGAACTAAAACAACTCACAAAAACACATACACACATATACACCCCCCTACATACACCCCCATACACACACCCAAACCAAACACAACGGGTCCCCCCCCCCCCGCGTCTCGTCTCGAGCATGTTCAAAATGGATGGAATAGTCTCCTACAATCACCCCGCAGCCTCACCTCCCCTTTCCAATAAAATCACCGAATACTAGCTCCTTCATAATGTCCATGATATCCACTTATATCGTTACATTTCCAGTCGACGTCTACTATGAGTAGACCGTAGAAATTCGCGACATTACGATAATCCTGCGACTAAGTTAAGTTTCGGTTTCCGTTAGTTTTTTTGAGGATACGAACTTCCTCTCATATTTTTCAATGGATCGGTTGTATAAGTCCTACCGAGAACGTTTCTCAGGTTTATTGGACAAACGGTGCAAAAGAAAACCGCAAACCTTGGTTTGAACTTGCCTGCTATCGTCATCGTTCCCCATAGAAAACCATGCTTTGACTTTCTGTCGTGCACGACAGAAAGTACTAAATCATCATCTTATTTTACAAAGACGGCGTATTCGGCTTATTCACTTCGGTGTGATCTATACCTTTGGTAAGCATCCAAATGTCAAAAACCGGGGGTCGAAAAATGGGCGCTTCTTTCTGGAAATCCTCCTCATGTCCTTCTTTAAGAGTCCGTAAGTGCATTCTACACAGTAACCTATGACAATCTTACGTTAACAGAAACTAAGCCGATTTAAAGGTCATCCATTCATTGACTGGGATTAAAATTGGGCACTGTCTGGGTGCATAAGTCTTAGACACGTTGGCGAATGTCACATTTGCCTATTATCCTCAGGTATGAATGATTTTTATTGTTTGGTATCTCTAGAACTTTAACAAGTATAAACACACTCGGACATGGTTCGCTGATTGTCGTTCACTGTCTGGATTCGGTAATTTTTTTTTTTTGTTCGCGTGTGTGTATGTGTGTGTGTTACCCCTTCATATTTGGTATTTGGCTCATGTTGCTCCTGTGCTTAGTATAGAAATGTTTAATTAGTGACTATTTCAGTTAGTTATAGCTCTGCGAGTGGGAGAGCTTTTTTATTTTTATTTCTGTGACAAATTTAGATGTAATTCATACTCTATTTTGTTATTTTCTCTTTTATCGAATTCGGGTGGGTCCTTTTATTATAAAAAGAAATATAAGTTAAACTCAATATCGTGTTAACATGTACACGTAGCTCAACCATAACTTACCAGGTAAAGTACCATTTAAATTTATTTACTGCAAGATGCAATGAATTATTGAGAGAAAGAGAGGGGGAAAGGATAGTAAAGGAAATGGGAAGAGGAGAACCCCGAGTTGGGATGGGGGGGAGCAAGGAGTAAGAGGAAAGGGATAAGGAAGGAGATAAAGAGTAGTCAGTCCCTTTCTTTGTCCTCCTTCTTTAGTGTAAAGGTTTTTCTCAACAAATATACATAGACCTATCAAACAATATTTCCATGTAGATCAAATCCTGAATTACAGATATTGTTCTTGAAATATGGATTAAGTCTATCATTTTTGTTGTTTTCTTGGTCTCGGTTTGCATATATGTTTGTATCTAAATTTTGCACATTTAAGATTTTGTTTTGAGCAATGGAAAATATTACTTGTTAGAGGGTCAAGTTGGTCATGGTAACCTACATAAAATTATTTTCTGTGTTTACCTTGAGCAAAACGGGTTATATGGTTTATAATTTGTTGCCATAAACCTTGATGTTACAAGTGCTAGCTATCCATGGGCCAACCCGTACTCTAACCAGAAAAGGCATTTCAGATTGGAATAATTCAGGCCAAAACTCTGCAAGGCAATATATATTGTCTAAGACATTATTTTAGTGAAGAAAAAAATAAATATATTGATCCGGTTAGACATAGGAAGTGTCATTTGGCTGAAAGTAGCCATTTTTGCCGTTTCGCAACAGGTGACTATACGTTTAACAAGGCGTTTATGAGTTCAAAGGCCACTATCGTGATCCCCGAAAGAGTCAAATTATTGAAATTCCCAGGAAGTAGCTTAAAAGTGAAAGATAAGTCGTACAATTCTCATAAATTATCTATTCCAATTGAAAAATTGAAGAAAATGAAGAAAAAGCAGGTTCAACGATATACGAATCTCCATTCAATTAGGTGTAGCAGTAAGTGTCCGTGCGCAGTAATGATAAAATATCAAATTTTGGCCTTCTACGTTCGATTTAGGTCTATTGCAGGGGATGTTAGGACCGAACTTTCACAGACATGGAAACATCAGATGTGATGATTTTTTTTTTATGCGATGTTTCTGATTTAGCAAATCACTGAAAGGGCCTTTTAAGAAGAGACCAATTATATATAAACAATAAATGGGTGTGGATACTTTGTTAGAGAGTTTTGTGGCCCTTTCCGGACCAGGTATTCCCCTTCGTTGTACATGGAAAATGATTATCATCAAGCTTTATTTGTTCATTCATAGAATACAGAGCAAAAAAAATATGATAAAATATGATGTAAATAATGCAATACAGTAAAAATTAATCGTTACAATTATTACAAGTAAAATGATTTAACTAATACATTATGGATCAACCTGCGACAATTACATAATTGTATTATCATTATTCTTATTTCAGGTTAAAAACAGGAATGGAAATGTGCGTGGCTTTAAATATTAAGAAGTACATAAATTCTTTTTAAAATATGTAACATGACTACTTATTAAAAAACAAAAAGAATGATCCAAAAAGATACAAGTAAAGTCTTCCAAGTCTCACATTCATAGTACACACACACACAGCACACAACCCAAATTCACGTAAGCGCCGCCCAGTTACGGCGCAAAGTCTGAGGCCCACGCCGGATTTTAATAGGTACACGCGATAATGAGTTACTTATTTCTATTGGCATCACATGAGTACCAAACATTCGAATATGAAGTAACACATGACGTCCTAAGTGAAGAAAGTATGAAAAATAGGATGAGAAATGATTTCGCAATTTTCCAAAACAAATGTTTTGTGAACTAAAGGGCCCATATCTCACAATGACCACATATTCAATCTCTAGATCATAACGCAGTAGATGAGTATTTTAAGACTGCATGACAGATAATGAGTTACAAGCTTTAAAATATACCAGCGTACAGGTATTGGACAATTTGACATAATGTATTTAGGGATAGATTCGATTCTTCAACGTGGACACTCGCAAAAAGAGCTATGACGTAAGAGGTGCGATTTTTCCATTAGCTTTCGGGGGCGCAACGCGACAACCCAAGCAAACGGACGTCTTCTTCAAAGATACATCAACGATATTCTCATTACAAATAGCCCTATATTACCTATATTATAAAGAGTTTATAAAATATATCTAAACAATAGAAGAAGTCAAAACCTAAAAAATTATGCCAGAGGCCTCAGCCATTCACTAATTAAAAATACACCCCTGCACCATGTAACGAAGCAGAACTGGAACATCTAGCACGAAACGGTTGAAACCATCTCGCGAAATAGGTAACACTCGGAGCTCAAACAACTTACGCAGATGTATTCACTTCTTTAAAAAACACGTTCTATGCTAAAAGATCCTCGCAAATCATTAAGATTCCGATGTTTGAAACATTTTTTCAGATTTCGAATATTGCATAGTGATTCAAATCATGTACCTTCCCCTTCTACATCCGATGGCTATCACACCTTAAAAGTCCTGACAATTTAAGTGGTCTAGCCTAAACCAAATAAGTAAAGTAAACAACATGCTACACTATATAAGACAACGACAGGGACTACCAAATCAATATGAGAGCGTTCGCCCTCATAATGAGAGCGTTCGCCCATAACCATGGAAGTAGGAGAGAAGGAGAAAGCTCTTTTTCCCCAATCCCTTTGACCGAGATCATCGCCGCGCTCGTAAAACAGGTCGAAAC
>JAMKCH010024824.1:0-21186 GCA_023653785.1 Ophioderma brevispina | reverse complement strand
ACCTCCTGGAGTAAGCCACAGCATCCTTGATGCTCTCGTTGGTGAGGAATTGGTTCCTGTTCATTGGCTTTTATTTATTCATTTATTTATTTATTTATTTATTTATTTCAGTGAACAACCCAATCCACTGTCCCAATTGAGTGAAGATGATGTGACAATCAGGAGGTACATCAAGCAGCTAAATAGACAAAGTAACTTCAAATGGTTTGCTCTCATGAATTTTGTGCAGGTAAGCTAAATCTCTATTTTACTGGGGCATTTTGGCATCCATAGCTTTGTCTCCTAAACTTACCTTAACCCTTAACCGGGACCATGCTAGGCAAATTCTTGGGCCTCACACATCAGGGACTTTAGGGATAAAGATTGGCAATTACTGACCTCCCGTCGGCAAACTTGTGTGGGCAGACGAGCTGATATCGGGTTGCAGTTTCATTTGAAAAATGGCCTTGAGGTGAGACACTCTGGCTAGAAATCTAGAGCAGGCTCCAATCAGAATTGCTATGTCTTGCTTTGAACAATGGTTCAACTTCACAGCGCTACAACAATGGAACCGCTGAAGCGAATCTGGGCTAGAAGTGACCCAAAGTCTGGGATAAGTGTTAAAAAGTTGAGATTTTTAGGTCACATATCCTTTTGCCTTGTATCATGTTTTGTGTAAAGGGATAAGCAGCAATTTGCTGATCCGAAACATTGAAAAAATCATCAAAATTTGTGCGTATCAAAATTCTAACTTGATATCAAAAAGGCCTTTCCCTGTGAATATCCTAGATTTGTAAGCGTAATACTGTGCATCATGACTTATAGAGTTTTACCTCAAACACAAACATTATTGATCTTTGTTTATTCTGTACTGGTGTAAACCACAATGAGCTGTTTAGTGCAGATTTTGAGACACCTTCACTGTATGTCTATTTGCGGGAGACGGTATGACAAATATCCTCAAATACTTCATTTTTGAGCTGCGAAGCAAGCTCCTACAAATCGCCCAGAAACTCTGTTAGTTAGTGTGTTCGTCCGTTTGTTACGGTAACATTAAAATGATGTATCCATTGATGCTCAGTTTACAGTTGTCCCGGTTATTTATTTCCAATCGGCACGAACACGCTTATTTTCGCTGATTACCAATGGACGCTGTTTCGGACCTACCATGGTCAAAGTTCCTAATTAATACCCGGGGTATTAATAAAAAATATTAGAACTGTGCAATATTACTGTGATTAAAGCCCCGGATGAAAACATCACACGCGTCGTTACGGCGGTCCGGTACGTATATCCTGTTTCTAAAATTGAAAGCGTAAATTGAAACCAGCGTTTGAAAATTCTCAAGACTGAAATAATACCGAAAGGCATTGTGGGAAAAAGGGATGCGGCCCGTAGGGATTGCGTGTTCACTTTTCCGTGTTTGCGAGCACCGAAGTACCCGACAAAAACGTTCAATTTTCTCGCTAGGTTCTATAGGTTCAGACCCAATTACGATACATATTGAAAACAAAACATAGTAACAGACCCTCTGATGCAAAAATCTCCATAGAACCCCTTCGTATTCCGGAGATATTTGAGATTTAGTTTCATTTGCATGCATTCGCTATGACGGGCTGATAACGTTAATCTCTCGCGCAGTACTAATTTAGATAATATCTTTTACAGTCTGTGACACAGACTACACACTTTCCGGACCGCCGTAACGCGTCGTAGCATTTCTTACCCGCCATATTGGAAAATTATTCTATTTTATCTTAGCAACGCTAAACTTTCTGAACAAAACACATACCTGACGATGTTCTTGGATGTGTAAGGATCATTATAAGCGAGGGCCCCAGGCGAAATCATCGACAAAGTGCTTTTTTCATGCTGTTTTGTTTACGTAATGCTGGACACTCGGTAACAGTGTTTCTTGGCCATCACTTTTGCAACAACTAAAAAAACTCCCGCTATAGGTTATGCCTGCAGCTTTTTTTTTCAAAATTTCCAGCCCTGTTTTAAGTTTTGTGTTAGTGATAAATGAATATTACTTGTATGAGAGTTTCTTTAATGAAATATTACGTATTCGTTTGTATCTTTTTTTTTTTTTTTAAAAATACATCTCAGTACAAGATTCAAGTATTACTTTTAACGCAAAAACGTCAAGTGCCCTCATAGCGTGCACCGCCAGATCATTGTCATAATACCTTAGTTAAGCAACGTCGGGCCCGGCCAGTTCTTGGATGGGAGACCAAAAGGGCACAGATAGGGACAAACTACTTTTTAAGTTTGCCACTAATGTCTAGTCTTTAGTGACATGTTTTTGTTTTTCTCTCTTAATATTATTACTAAGCAACACCCTGCCTGTTAATTTTTGAACTAAAAGAGCAAATTTTTTACAGTTTCACTTCTTTTTTCTCTGTACTTGAAGAGTATAGTAAGGGCAACTCACGTGCACCAACTTCGGTTGTTATAGAATTTCTTTCATTTGTTTTCCTTTTTTTTTTCAAAATAGGAGCTAAACGATTACAAATAGAAACTGAACGCTCTAAATAAAAAGACTTATATTTTTAATTAGATTTTTAGGTGTTCTAATTTTTTTGGGGCACTTAATATTTCATTTGCGATTGAAAATGTAACAATCATTTTAATATATGTTACTAGAAGCTAAACGATTACTAAATAGAAACTGAACTCTATTAATAAAAAAATGATTTTTTTAAAATTATAGTTTAGGTGTTTTTATTCATAATTAAAAAAAAAATTGGTACTTAAAGGTCCATGGCCCGATCGCTAATAGCCTCGTCCCCAGAAGCCCCAGATTTTACCGGAAGTGGTCAACATTTTGGTATCAGAAGAAAGCTACTATTTTTCTCATTTACCCTGTGAAATCTTAGAGCCAATGGATGTTTGGTTTGGAAGTTATGAGCGAAAATATGCGACATTTTGGTTGACCAATATTAATTTTACACAGTACTCTATGGGGGCTTATAAAATCACGTTTTTAGCTCTCGCATCAAAACGGATTGAAATATCGGCGCAAAACTTTACAGATGGGGTTTTGGAGTGAAGACCAGTCTATCAAGATGAAAACATCATCTCCTCAAATCGGGCCATCCCCCTTTAATATTTAATTTGCAAATGTAAAAATAGCCCAATCATATATATATGTATGTATGTTATTAATTAACCTAATAAGAAAACCACACAACACACAAGAAAAGTGAAATATTAAGAAATAGGAAAGAGAAAGAAAAGTTTCTTTATTATTGGGGTTTGAACAAATTGACTTGTACTCTTTCATGGGGGAGGGGACTGGGAATTGACTCTTGCTTTTTTATGACACATTCATACTCTCTCTTTAGAAAGAATGGTAGTCCTGAAACGAAATGCAGCAAAATTGTTGGCTAAAATTATGGACGACAAACGCCTGTCTGTTAATTTAGATGTCGTACTGCTCCTGAAACCCAAGAGCCCCACATTTTTCCATTCCCCTAGATTCGGTACCGTACAGCTCAACGCTGCAATGTGGGTTTTTTGCAGTAGGACAGATGAGCCATTCGTGCGGCAAATTCTTGAAACCGGCTGCTTCAAATATCGTCTTGATTGAGGCAGAAATTAAGAATAATTAATAAAACAGTCATTTTAAGGACTACAAATGTACAAAAGAGATGTCTGTGTGTGCTTATTGGGTTTTAAAAGAGTATAAGAATACAGATTTGTGAAATTAGCAAAAGTAAACTTAGATATGATGATGCTGATAATGGTATTGTCGGTGTGGGTTCCCGTATCCAGGATGTAGTCCCTTTGGGACGTGTTACGGTAATAAAAAAATACCAGTGAATTCTATTCTAACTTTTGATACCAAAGGGGTACAGACTTATTGCTTGTGATGTTCCTCTTTCCTTGTGTACAATTTTGGTGTATTGTAGTAATTTTACAAAAGGGATTTTAATCATTTACCCTATTAAATCTTAGGGCTAAATGATGTTTTGCTTGGATGTTATGAGTAAAATCTGCGAAAATGTGCCCCATTTTGGTCGACCAATATTAATTTTGAACTCCCACAACCTCACATGCTATTGGTTCATTCGCAGCTTCCGAGACATTCTCGGTCTTGTTTCACTATTTGGTGTTTTTGGTCCTACATTAAAGTAGTTATATGGAATTGTACATACTTATCTTTGATTATAAGCTAAAAAAAATTGCATTTCCATTGTTTTTATTTTCAGGTATTCAACTGTCATTTCAACAGCAACTTCTTCCTCTTTTCTTGGAGCGGCTCCTCGGTGGTTCCCTGTCGCCTACTTTCGGCTCCCTCCTTATTGGATCATCATTTGTCATTCCGCATTTAAACAACATGTACTTTTTATCATTATGTCGCAAATATGGACTGTACACCGTAATACGGTGGTTATTTTACTGCAAGTGTGCTCTGTGTACTTTAATGTTCTGTGTGGGACCTGATTACCTCTGGCTTCTTAGCCTATTCATAGCAAGGTAAGTACTGGTGCCAGCCAGAGAGGAGGGGGCATGAAGGGATTGCACACCAAGTATACTGTTTGATCTCAAGTTTGGGGGTGACGTCACTGCGCGTGTTAGGTTTTGCACCCGAGAAACGCACACGTCGACCTTGGAATTGCAGCATTTATGCACGCGAACAAAGGTGGCGCAATCCAAACGCTAGATCGAATGCAAAGTCGCGTCATGACGTCACCCCCAAACTCGAGACTGAACAAAGTATAGATAGGGGACATGAGGGAGATGCAACCACCCGGGGGGGGGGGGGGGGGGAACATGGTGGAACCCCTACCCAACCAGGGGGTGGGGAACATGGTTGGACTTTCCCATGCAGAGGGTAGAGGATATGATGAGGTTTTGGGGACATAGGGGTTTACTTAACCAGACTGAGAGGAACGTAATGAAACTAGTGTTGAAGAAAGGATGGTTGGTGTTCGATTGCCTCAGTTTACTTTCAATCAGTATCATGTGCTGAAACCTAGAGTAAGGCTGAGACAACAAATTCTCAATGCTACATGTATTTTATTGGCAATTATGACATCATATGCTTATGAATTATATTACATGACAAGGAGCGACGCTTTATACATATTCTTACTTTAATTTTCAATAAAGAATGTGAAATTGATTTTCAGTGCAACTGTTACTGTGTTGATATTGGGATAGCCAAACTGGCCCAAGGGGTTTTTCAAGTGTCTCAGATAATTGGCCAAAACTCTTTAAACAGATCTCCCAATTACACCAACTAGAAATCTCATGAAAGCGGGTATATTCCTGAATATGAATCAGTTTACCTCCAATTAGAATGGATTTTAGTTTTTGCCAAAAATAATCTTAGATTGTATAGTTATCTGGGACAATCTGTACTGGCTATGTGGTGTTCAGGCACTAATATTATCTATGTCTGTACATGTGCTTGATTTGAGATTTGTTATCTACAGAATTTGATTTGGACTATTTGGATTTTTTAAATAAATACTATGTTCTTTGTTGTGTGATTTAAAGGATGAAATATACACCTCTAAGCTGAAGTATGGAGTGACTATGTGTGCATATACTCAGTGCTGCCTTTAGTTGCAGTAAGTTTGTGCTTTGACTAATGCGTGCGCATGCGTTTAATGTCAGTACAATGTATACACCCACATTGTTACTTCATAACTCCGAGTAGATAGAGTGTAGGGAGCTTATTTCTATTTGCATCTTTAAAAGAAATCAGGTAGTTGAGATTTTTCTACATTTCTGCCAAAATTTGTGTTTAGTAAATGCCATTAATCTTTCATCGTATTTATGGTTTTCAGCTTTGATAGAGAGAGAGAGGATTTTTAGATAGATGAAGCAATCAATTCAGTTGATAATGATATTTGTTATTTCAGCAACCGTGTGTTTACAGAGGGGACGTGTAAGCTTCTTAACCTTGTCATAAGTGACCTTGTAGACGAGGACTGTGTCATGCACAGACGTAGCCAAGCTATCTCTGCGCTAATATTTGGTACAGCAGCATTGCTTTCTAAACCTGGACAGACTTTAGCACCCCTTATTGGGACATCACTTCTTGCTTTACAAACAGGTAAGAATTTGGTTGTTGAAACTTGAGTCTGTATGAGTAGCTTGGTTTACTGATTAAAGGTGCAACAAGAGATTTTGAGGCACCCCAAATATGGTGTCATAATTGTAATTTCATATAGATTTGACACTTAATAGATTCCTTACCTTGTATTTGGCTACAGAAAATGTCTTAAAGGAGAGAGAAAAAGGGCGATTCTGATTTGCTTATATTTCAATATAAAACATAGGCTGAATTTTGTATTTGTTCCTATACAAAATTAGAAATTTCACAATTTTTGTACCAAAGAAACATTTCTCAGCTTAATCCTTTCAGATGGGGACATTTGTGATGGAAAGCTTTACATCAGGGCAAAAATCAGTATTTTCAATTTTTTTAGGAGATCTCTCGTTGCACCTTTAAGGTGGGGGTGGCAGGGAGGCAGGGAAGGTGTGTAAGAGGGTCATTTGTCTCGCCAAAACATTATGGAAATCTACTTTCCCTCCCCCCAAAAAAAATAATTTGAAAAATATTTTGTATACAGAAAAAAGAAGTAGGACATATGAAGGTGGGTAACCCAATCGACAACCCTAACTTACTATCCATCAAAATTGAGATTTTGGTATCAGAAGAAAGTTCATATTTTTCTCATTACCCCTGAACAAAAACGTTAACAAAAGTCGTCGCCCACATTAATTAACATACACTGTCCTATGGGCCAATTTAGTATACATTTTGCTTCTACTATCCAAGCTGGATAGCCAAATTTCTGTCCGTCCATTGTGAAATAGTGCCACCTCACAAAAATTACCTCTAACTTGACTTGCCTGAACCAACAACAACTAGTGGATGAGAGTAGAAACGTACCTGGTGCTATTTTCTGGCTATTTCATATTGGAAGGACATTTCCAGCAGCCACTGAATTATTATCGGGATCCAATATTATATATCCTAATTACAAAATTCCTTCTTTTGCAATGCAGACAAGTTCAAGCTCCCATTCACAGGTATAGTTTACTTGCCAATTACCAATGCAACTATGCAAAAAATCTAGAAAATTTTGGACAATTGATGGCACTCTTAAAAATGTGCTGTTATTGTTTTAAGTATTATACATATATTTTTTTTTGCATTCTAATCTTTCAGGGCGAGATATATTCCAGTCTAACTCAGGAGGTCATGTTCTGACAGGTAATGAATTATCAGGAGAGGAGACGGAGCTCGTCCGACTGGGCTGCTTCTACTGCCTGGTCTATGTGCCATTAATCTGCTCTGTGATTCAGATCTTCTGCTGGTCAAGATTTACGTTATTTGGACCTCGACTTGAGTGGGTCAAATCAGTGAGAGCGGGAGCTAGTGCTATTTTGTCCCAGGTTTAGGGCTTGGCTATTCTATATGAATCTGCACCATTCAAGATTTATGTAAAATTTTCACAGAAGGATTATTGAATTCAAATCCCAGGGTGGTTACTGTCCATTGACAAGGTGATATCATGCGTGACCAAAGAAACACGTAAAAAGGGTATTTTTTCCTGAAAGGGTAGCAAAAACACTGAAATCTGGAAAAAAATATGAACTTTTCACACCCTGAACCGGGACTTGAACTTACGTCATGATTAGGGTCCGTTTTGGGAATTTGGAGTGTGTATAGTATGTGGTTCATTGTGTAACCCCCTAACTCTACCCTATCAAAGGTATCTTCACCCAGTACATTGTCAAATTAAAGTGAAGATATCTTATCAAAGGTATCTTCACTTTAATTTGACAATATACTGGGTGAGTTGTGCACAAATTGGCCAGCTTCAGGTCAGCATATCTGCCACCAACTTTGCAATTGCGATTGTTAATTATCAGTGTTTACTTCCATATGACATGGATTTTGATAATTTTAGGACTATTTGGTCAAAAAATCAATTTGAGGGGCATTTATCAGAAGGGGTGTGTTTATTACAGATGATAATGTTAAAAAAATTCACAATGCTCTGTAGAAGACCCCAGTTTAACTCTTGTAGAAATTTTCTTCCACCGATTTCAAATGGGATAGCCCATTGGATATTTATCAGTCAGCTGCAAAACAGTCTGATACAAGTTTACTCCAACACGCTCTATCTTAAGCCATCTTTCTGATATTATGAGGTGAAAGTGAGATATAACTTTTATTCATTTGAAAATGCACCTCCTGTGTACAGGTTTGGGTTAAATCATCCACAGGTAGTAAGTATGGATTTCCAATGAGATTGGCACATGCACACAGCAGAGATGCATGTCTTTGCAGAATGCATCAAAAATTGATTTAAAGCCCAATCAGTCACTTTTTTTCCATAATTTAAAATTCTCAATGTGTCTCTCAGTTACTATTGTTGCTTTGTGTCAACAAATACTCTGCCGTTCTTCATGAAAACGGACATTTAAGCTTCTCACTGTAAATTCAAAGTGTGCTTTTAAGGAAAATCTGCCCTACTTGTATTCCACTTGTTCAATGGCTGACAATAAAAAGCTCTCCCAAGTAAGACCCTTGTTAGGGCATATGCTATTGTTGTTCATTGCTAAAATCAATATTTTTACAATGGACTCATTTCCTTCAAGGGTACCACATAGAGGTCTATAGCAATCCGAGAGTTGGGCCGCATTCAATTTGATGAATGGCCCGGTTTCACTGCAGTAGTTTTGAAATGAAAGTAAGACATTTTTTTATAAAGTTAAATTTTGTATATTGTTTGACCCACACAAATGGATAAAAGTAGTTATGGGAGGAATAAGTTCATGGAGGTTCCAAGTGTAAGCATTTAGTGATGTCCACATGGCTTCTATTATTGACTGTACAAATAAGTAATGGGTTAGGGTCATTTTCTCAGCCCCCTTGGATAAGAATCTTCTTTAAACACTTTTGGCCAGGCGGTGGGGGGGGGGGTACTCAACACAAATGATAATACAGAGATGTGCCTCTAACATAGGTGTAATTTTCAAGCTCATGGTATTATGAATGCTCCCCTTTATTCATGCCAATTTTGGAATAGAGATGGTCACAACTTTTTTACATTTAAAACATTCTTGGTAAGATAAGGGACATTTGTGCAATCTGCAGCCAGAATTTCCAAAGTATGCTAAAAATTTGTCAATTTTTATTTCAGAAAAATTGACAAACCGGTCTTAAATTGGCATACAATTTGCTTTTCTGGTATAGATACAGCCTCAATTTGGTGAAAAATTGGTTATAGCCATTCAGTGGCGGATCCGAATCAGAAAGCAGGGGTGCAAGGAAGAGTTAAAAATACTGCGAGTTGTCAGCAAACACAGACATATTCATACAGAACTCTTTATTGGAGTAGGATTATTGCAGTATGCATGGCCATATACAAAATTCCTAGCTACAATACCTGTTGTAAAGAGTTATGTGTGCCAGTTAAAGTGTTGGTTGATAACACACGATTTTTAACACTTTGCGCACCCTGCTTTCCCAATACTGGATCGCCACTGAGACATGGATAGATATGGGTCTACTTCCAGACTCGTAGTAACGAGGCACGTCCCTACCCAACCCAAAGTGAGACCCTCCAGAGCAGGTTTGGATAGTATATATTTATGCACATTCCATTGTGCATGTGGATATCCAAATGGGTGTGTTTTAAAAAGGATGATCTTAAATTGTTACCCCATCCAAACATGGTCATAGGTAATATATACACTGTTTATTTTCTTACTGCACAGCTGGCCCGGACCACACATGTGTGTTTTGGATTGTATTTTTATGTGTATGTGTGTACTGGTTTCTTATTCAACTGGGGCTTGGGGGGGGGTAACATCAGGGTCCTTGTAATTGGGGATACACCACCAATGGGATATACCACCAACTGGGGATATCCCGAGTCCAGAACGTATGTGTACAGATAGTGCAACAGGGGTCATAGTGTGTGTTAACCTCTTGGCACGGATGGCAAGGGGAAAGAGTTAACCATATTATGCACATTTGGAATCGACTTAAAATGTGTATTCATTAGAGTTACAAACCAGCCTAGTCTTAGGTCAGTGGTTTTTATGTGCTGCCTGCCCAAATCGATTTACTGCTGATCAAAGTCCCCATTATATGTCCCTGTTGGCATTAAGAACCTTATATATGAAAGTTTAGGTAATCCGGGGAGTGTATTGAAATTTAACCAGCCAACATGATGAATGCATTTCATATAAACTGTATATGTAAACTCACCCATTTATAGGAAGGTGTGTGTTTGTGCATGTATGTTTAACATAATGAGAGAATTGGAATGTCATGTTCAACCAATCAGTATTTTTGGTCCCCCGCCAAACTTTAGTTGGCAAAGGGGGACTATAATAGAAATGCCCTGCGTCGTGTGTGTGGGCGTGTGTGCGTGCGTCCCAGCAATATCTCGGATCTAAGCAGGCGTGGGTGTCCATCTTCGAAACATAGATGCATCTCAAGTAGGCGTTGGCTGGGCTGTAAAAGTGGGTCATGTGAAATAGGTCAAAGGTCAAATATGGTCAAAAATAGGGTCAAATTTGGTCATAAAATGGATATATTGTTATAACCCTGTAAACACGATATCTTTTGATCTAAGCAAGTATGAGGTGGCCATCTTCGCACCATAGAGGTCACCCAAGTAGACGGTGGATGAGTTCGGAGGATGGGGCATGTGGCAGGGTCAAAGGTCAAAAGACGGTCAAAAATGGGATTAAATTGCGTTATAAGCATGGCAATTAAGGCAGGATGATGAACTTGGTGGGTGTGGTCAACATTCAGGCCAGAAACAAGTTGCAAGGTCATTTCAAGTCAAAGGGGATAATATTGCTTATAACCCTTGTCAAATGTTGGTAGAATGATGAAAACTTGGTGGGTGTGGTCAAATTCAGTGACCGAAAAATTTGAAGGTCATTTCAAGGTCATCGGGGTCATTCATGCCCCCAAAAAGTCAAATGGGATAAATGCTTTAAACCTTGTCAAAGTGGTAGAATGAGGGAAATGGGTAGGTGTGGTCAACATTCAGTGCCGAAAAATTGGAAGGTCATTTCAAGGTCATATCAGGTCATTCAAGGTCAAACCACTAAGTGGATGTAGGATGATGATTCTTGGTGGGTGTGGTCAGCATTCAGTGCCAAAAATTTGAAGGTCATTTCAAGGTAAGATACTAAGTATGTGGTAGGCGATGAAACTGGTGGGTGTGGTCAACATTCGTACCAAAAATTTTGTGGTCATCTTCAAGGTCTTGGGGTCATCCAAGGTCAAATCCATACAAAGGGTAGTATGGTAATGAAAACTGATGGGGGTAGTATGCATTCATTGCCAAATAATTTGAAAGTCATTTCAAGGTCGTGGGATTATTCAAGGTTCAACTAAATCAACATGTGGTAGGTCATGAAACTTTGTGGATGTGGTCAAGATTTCTAAACCAAACATTGTGAATTCATTTTCAAGGTCAAGTAGGGTATCTAAGGTCAAATACCTACAAATCTAGTGGTGTATGGTTCAATTGTAGTTAAACATTTGTACCGTGTTACGGGCACCTTGACCAAGGCCAAAACCACCTCCACACTACGGATTCAAACTCCTGAATACTAGACAATACCTGACTTGATTA
The DNA here is from genome assembly GCA_023653785.1 of Ophioderma brevispina. Classification (NCBI taxonomy): domain Eukaryota; kingdom Metazoa; phylum Echinodermata; class Ophiuroidea; order Amphilepidida; family Ophiodermatidae; genus Ophioderma; species Ophioderma brevispina. Next base: position 9,571 of record JAMKCH010024824.1, on the reverse strand, counting down.
CGGATTTTAAAACAAAGTATTTATTTTTAATTGTGTTTTAAATCAATCTTTCAACATCGTTAGGTATCAATAATCAAGATTTCTCTATAATAAAGTTGTTAATTTATGAACACTAACTTCTACCCTGGTGTGTGCGCGCCGCGGCTGCAGCGAGATACAATTAAGATGCCGAACTTGCAAAGATTCCTGGCGAATATTCCAGCGCATCCAATTTTCAATAGTGGACGTGTCACGACGACTTTCCTTACTGAAAGAAAACCAGCTTCCTATGACTCCCGAGCTCGGAGGTCGCGAATATAAAGTCCAAAGTGCTGTAGCTTGTGTATTCCTTGCTAACTCAGAGGCACGGACCAAAACCGAACACGGCTACACAATCCGACGAAACTGCTGGAGCTGAGACCACTATGACAATATGTCCACTATCGAAGACTATAGTTTGACGCGATTACTGTCGTCTTGTCAACGTAATCAACAAAAAAAAACTATGTTTCAAAATCTCTGCTAATAAGACTTGGAGCAGTTGTTAAGAAACTCTCTAATAACTTGGAGTAAGATGTTTGTGATACTCTCCCTCATCTTCGCTCACCAGGGCTTTATATATCCTCTCAAACATACTAGAAGGATCTGGTCCTCTCTATATGAGTCATGTGCTAATATAGTCCATTACATCATAATTCGGAAGCCTCTACCATCCACAATGTACTGCATAGATTGGGAATTTTCTCCATAGCCAGCTACGCACTGACTGTGTAATTATACCGCAGTGCGCCACCTATGGCCAGACACATATACCTTGAGTTAGGCTAGTCTTGATCCTTCCTAGTCTCAAGTAACCTCCAGAACCTTCTCCGCGGTTATCTTGAATTCTAATTGCTACATAACCCATTATGCACACAAACCAGGTAAATTTTATATCATCTTTTTGAACTACTTTATGAACCTAATCTTACTCAAATGAAATAAATCATTGTTATTCTTGGGCTGTAACACCGTCAAATTGCAACTGCTATGGCAGCAGCCTCAGTGGTTTGAGAACCACTTATTTCGATCACAATTCTCCCTGTGATTAGTAAAATTATATTTCCCTCCTTACTATCGCCACGGGTGGGGGACCTTTGTGGTTCGAGAACCGCCTTGTTATTATACATAAGGATAAATTTATTTAAAAAATGAAGATGCCTTATAAGCAGGCCTATAAGGTGACAAACCTGTTCTTTTAACAAGATCGACTGTGATTTGACATCTATTTTTAATCTGCTCTATGTATGTAAAATAAGCCATATTTGGTAAATAACATTACGTCTTTCGAATTTTGAAAATTGATGACATGTTGCAAAGATGACATTTTTACAGTGTTTGGTGATTTTTCAAAATTAGTAAAAAATAAAAACCAACGACTTAACCATACTAGAACAGGTGTTTGTTGTTTTTGTTGTTAGCATTTTAATATAGAAATCTTGCATGAATGCGCTGGTAAACCTAGAAGTTCAAAGTAAATATCAATTCGCTGCATAGCATTATCGCGCCTTACTACCAAACGCGATTAGCCGCAGTCTAAATCCATGAAATAGCGCGCGATATAAGACACGGCGCATGATGTACGAACAAACAAATCTCTTACACTGATACACAAAATACGGTCGTATAAGTCGACATAGTAGGCATTTCTTGTGAGACTTTGTGTGGGAGTTTATTGATTACTTGGTACTTCAGTTTATGGATATATACATTAAAGGTGCATGTTTCCTCCGATCATCTTTAAGACCCCAACGAATTGCCCGGAAAGTAGTTCGATTTTGATGTCAGATGAAATGCTGTATTTTTTATATACCGCTTGCGTATCAAGGGCGGGTACAGTGTGAGTCAATAAAAACCCTACATTCAAATACAAAATAATTAAAATAGTTAAGACTTATTTGCTCGCAATGTTTGCTTGTGTTATAAAGATGGATTAAACAGGCTTTCCGAAAATGTTTATTTAGTGTCATTTCGGACTTTAGAGGAGAAGTTATCCTATTTTGCTGAGAGACGTAAAATTCCTGTTTGGCCGATTTTGAGCCAAACAAAGATGCACGTTTACATAGAAGTAACGGGTCTTCAGCAGTGAATTTGAGTAATCAAACTTACACCAAAGTATTGTTAAACAATAGAAGGTGGGAGAGTAATTGAATGATTATAAAAATAATATCCCGGAGATTACAAAGAAAAAATTGAGTAAATGTTCAATTTCCCAACTAAGAAAGTCAAGATAACTGGTGTAAGACCACAGTTTACTTTGGTAAAAAATTTCACTTTTAACCTACAACGAAACTTGGGAGCCAAAGTGAAACCATAGAAGGTCTTGTATTCCGATTGAAAAAAAGAGTGCGATATTTAATTTTTAAGTTTTAATTCCAATTTATTTACAGAAAACTTCAGCTTTAGTTCTTCTTGCAATTTAAGGACGCTGAGTATACTGTATTTGTGCAAAATAATTACCTTAGAGATGCAAAACAAAAATATCTGAGCAGTTTCATTATGTTCATGAACTGAGACATTGATATGGAGTGATTTTTCAATAACTGACTCTTTATGGTTGAACAATAATAATTTAATTTGATGAAGATACTTTATTTATAATTATTTATTTTTTGTGATGATTTTTTATTCAAACTGATGTTTTTTGTTGAGAAGAAATCGATACCATCTGAAATTGCATGTGTGAATTGTCTTTGCTATAATATGTTATGGTATACGTCGCTGTCAGTCTCTCCGCATTATATGGCTAAAATCGGCCAAACAAAATGTTTAGGTCTCTCCGCAAAATTGACATAGTTTCTGAACCCAAAGTCCAAAAGACACTAAATAAAATCTTCTGATAGCCTGTTTATCCCTGTAAACAACCAAAGCAAACATGCAAGCAAAAATAACATTTAACCTTTGAAGAAAAAATCTTTCCTGAATGTAGGGTTTTTATTGACTCACACTGTATATTGTGCTCCTTGTGGTGGTTCTTCTTCATCAAACACCAAGGTTGTAAAGCCCTAGCTCCAAAACTACAAAGGCCCTGGAGCCCCCACTTGGCACAAAGATAGCCCATGGCCCCCTCTAGTGCCTTTGGGCAATTTCGACCCCAGAGGTTAAAGGTCACGAGCTACATAGGCCAATATGTGAAACCTATTATGGCATCTAGCTCCGAAACTACAGAGGCCCTAGAGCCCCCACTTGCCACAATGATAGCCCCTGGCCCCCTCTAGTGCCTCTGACCAATCTCGACCCCAGAGGTCAAAGGTCACGGGCTACATAGGCCAATATGTGAATCATCAAGCACAAAGTTGTAAAGGGCTAGCTCCAAAACTACAAAGGCCCTAGAGCCCCCACTTGGCACAATGAAGGCCCATGGCCCCCTCTAGTGCCTTTGGGCAACCTCGACCCCAGAGGTCAAAGGTCACAAGCTACATAGGCCAATATGTGAAACCTATTATGGCATATAGCTCCATAACTGCAATGGCCCTAAAGCCCCCACTTAGCACAATGATAGCCTATGCACGATCCCTTGTAGTGCCTTTGGCCAATCTCCACCCCAGAGGTCAAAGGTCATGCCCACCATAAACAAGCGGGTAAGCCGTATTTTGCATGCAAATATAGGGCCATCTAGTTCTCATTCTCATCTTGAAATTTTAGCCTTCAAGTTCATTTCATTCCCAAGATAGACCAAAATTGCTTAACCATTAATATTAGCAATTTAATGAATAGGGCCTTGCTACATGTCGCATTGCTTCTACCCTCAAAACCGAAGGTTTGTTTCCCACGATACTTGGTGGGATGTGTATGCAAGTGCCAGGCTCTCATATCAAGTAGAGAACACATTAGACATTAATTGGAACAAGCATCTTTAATATGAAAATGGTGTATTGGCTATATGTCATCATCCTGCCTTAAGAAGACTGGATATCAAAAATTGTGTTGGTTGACATTGTTTATTTTATATTACAACATTAGAAGTATTTGATGATTATACATGTATGTTTTAGATGATTTTTTAAAAAAAATATTATATTCCTGTAAACCATGACATTCCTATTTAGCACAATAGTCATCCTTAGTAATTCTGAAACAAAATTCTGGCTACCAGTACATTAACCCAGAAGTGTAAGGGGAAAGCTTGGCAATCAGTATGCAGTCCATACTGGTGTAGAAGTAATTATAGTCTGGCGTACTCATAGTCCGGGAACAATGGTGAACAATAGGGCAATCGATTCAGTTGACTCTTCACGCAACATTAGTTTCACGCTTTATTCCGTTATCGTCTATGGAGCCCCGGACTGTGGCCCCCGCCGGACTATATCTGCTTTCACACCGGTGCTTGATTGATCAAAACAGAGAAATTGTCTGCACACAGCGCTGTATATTTGAAATTTCCATACAAATACATGCGCCTGTGTTTTGTTTCACGAATTCTGTTGGACACTAAAGCAATCCTCAAAGTACTATTTAGAAAATAAAAGACGTACATACATGCATTATTTCGAAATTGTAGACGTCTTGTATTATTTTAATGTGGAGTATGGAGCACATGAATATCTTGTCTTTTTACCACAAACTAGCCAGCTCTTGAGTAACGCACCCCAACATTTGGAACCCCTGGCGTACAAATATACAACTCTTGGTATCTACACATTTTTATCCCTGCTGTTGTAAAAAAGATGGAATAATGACACCAAACACCCAAGAAAAATAATTAACTGTAAAGTGGGTGCAATATGCCATCATTTGCTGTGACACTCGGCCTCAATTTTTAACAATGTTGAGATTTAGACATAAGTAGAGTACTTGTCTTGAAATGTACTTTTTCTTCACATTCCTGAGATTAGATTTGAAATGCTGTTATAAAGTAGAAGTAAATTTCAAGTACATTTCAAATACATTTTAAGTATGTTACCAGTACATTTCAAGTACATCTCAACTGCAATTGTCTTTTCCTCATTGTAAAAGCTGTAAATTATACTACATCTTTGATTGATGACTTTTGTCATTAATATTAAAGTCTGACTCAGAGATTTCGAAATATTATTTTTTTGTGTAATAATGAAAAATAGTCAACTAGAACTAAAGATAGTAACCTAAATGCACAATTCCGAAATTTGAGATGAATCGGATTTTTCGTTTTGATGCAGTAAACATTTATGTGTAGTATTACGTCCCATAGGATACTGTGTATAACAAAATTCCGGATCCGGAATTTTAAAACAAAGTTGTGATTTTCTATATGAAGGAATTCGATTTAAGCTTAGCAATTTCACACAGTGATTAGTATATGGACAAGCATTATGTACATGCAAAAAACACGATTTTTTTGGAAATTGAGGGCGCCCTCCTGAGGAAATCTCTGAGTCGGCCTTTAAGCATCCCCAATCTTAATTTGCCTAGCTGTACAGGCATGAGGTGAACTTTCAGCAAACTTGTTAATTTTATCACATTTGGGAGATTCAAAATGAAATTGCCGACTTCATTGAGGCATTTTTCATTTGAGAAAAGTCTGGAAAAGTTGTTTTATGTTATTTCTCCAGAAATCGCATACTATTACTGTGAACTGATTTTGAAATGTAATTGATGCAACAGAAAATTTGAAAAAAAGGTCAACTGAAATGAATACTTATAAATAAATTTTGAATTATTTGTAAAATAAAATTATATGTAAAATAAAATCATTCAAAAATCTCATTTTGCTCCAAGCAATTGTAATTATGTTTATTAAGTCGTAGTAATGAGGTTTCACAATAGCAATACAATTCAAATTAAATCGCCTTTTATAAGTATGGCAGAAACAATTGGGGGCAATGCACAGACGGTTAAAGCTGTTTGAAGTTCCTTTTTTTTATCTGGTCTGAACAGCACCTTCCTGTTGTGTTTGCCATAATTCAGACAACTTCAACATCTGCATTGGCAGCTTGTGTGCAGTGCACTATGGAAAATTTATCATAACCACATATTCCAGGAATGCAATAACAGAACTGAGGGCATTTTATTATTATATCATTGCAGCAGACAGAATACGCAGTACTGCTATGTGCAGTAAATTTAAAGGGATAAGCAGCGATAATGTGATAGAATAAAAAATGTGGAAATGCATTTTTTAGATTATAAATCAAAGATAAGTACATACAATTCCATATAACTACTTTAATGTAGGCACAAAAACAAAGAAATGTAGTATTTGAGGAAATTTGTCATATCGTCTCCTGAAAATAGACATACAGCGATGATGTCTCAAAATCTACACTAAACGGCTGATTGTAGTTTACACCAGAACAAAATAAACAAAGATCAATATTTGTGTTTGAGGTCATACTGTACAATATTGCGCTTATAAATCTGGGATATTCACACGGAAAGGCTTTTTTTTTGATCCCAAGTCAGAATTTTGATACGCATATAGAAATTACAGAAGCAGATAAAACGTACTGCCTTGTCTTTAATACACAGATTTCAAGCCAACCACTTGTTATGTTAGCATATCTATGCCAGTAACAAAATACCAAAATACAAATTTTGATGATTTTTTGTGACATTTCGTATCAGCAAGGAAAGATATGTGGAAGAAATTTGATTATAGATGCAGGAGAAAACATGCTAGGACTGGTGTGGATAGGCAACCAAATTCACATACAACACTGACTTCAGTAAAGGCACTATCAGTGATATGCTTAATCAGTAAATCGAAAAAATGATCAAAATCGGATATTTGCATTCTGTAACAATAGGTATCCTAACATACCCTACAACTGATAAGACCGAAAGCAACCTAATAATGACAAAATCGGATACTTTAATCATTACTGTCTGTACGGACACTTACTACAACATAATTGAAGGAAGATTCATATCGATGAATTTTGCTGTTTTCTTTTCTCAGTTGGAAAAAAATAACGTATGAGAATTACACAGACTTATCCTTCACTTTTAAGCTGTTCCGGTAAATTTCAAGTATTTTGAATCTTTTGGGTGAATCACTGAATCGAACTTGGGCTGCATTGGCCAAAGGTGATCAACTCGACCGCTACACCAACTCGCCCTCCCGTGTGGTCTTAAATGTAGAGTGCCTCAGGGAAATGCTATGTTGTCCCACCGAGGGTATTACGGGAGAGGAATATGAATGAAGCAGCATAGGGGAGTAATCTCTATATTCCAAAGATTTGTTATTCCTAAGGTTTGCTCTTCCAAAAAGGTTAGCTATTCCGAATCTTAAAGGGGGATGACCCGATTAAGTCTGTAAATTTTCATCTTGGTAGGATGACCTTCACCCCAAAACCCCATCTGTAAAATTTTGCGCCAATTTCAAACCATTTTTAAGTGAGAGCTAAAAACTTGATTTTGTAATCCCCATAGAGTACATGTGTAAAAGTAATATTGGTTGACCAAAATGGGGCATATTTTTGCTCATGACATCCAAACCAAACATCCTTTCGCCCTTAGTTTTTTCACACATGTTAAATGAGAAAATAGCTTTCTGCTGAATACCAAAACTTGGACCACTTCCGGTAAAATCTGGGTCCCTGGTAACTAGGCTTTAGCGATCGGACTATGGATCTTCGTCAAAAAACACGGCTGATTCCATTAGTTAGAGAAGTTTTTTAGTTGGGAAACGGGTGCAGTATTAAAACTGAACCTAGAGGCCCTATGGATGTAAAACTGACGTCATCACTACTAAACAGACGATCGATTGGAACTTGGACGTAGTAGATAAGAGGACAACACACTAGTTTCAAAGACCCTATCACGTTGCTGCCGCCTTTAGTTATTAAATCCCACCATGATCCCATTTACCGGCTTAAAGGTGCGTGTTCTGATCGTCTTTGGACCCCCCCCCATTTACCCGGAAGTAATATCGATTTTGATATCAGAGGCCGTATTTTTCTCATTGTCCTGAAATTTGAGCCCTCAAATCCATTTCATTCCCAAGTTATAAACAAAAAACTGCAGTTTTAGAGGTTAACCATCAATATTAGCACAGTATTGAATAGGGCTTTGCAACGTGCATTATTGCGTCTACCATCAAAACCGCAAGTTTGTTTCCCACGGTACTTGATGGGGTGTATGTGTGTCACCTACAAAAAAGGCAGGTTCCAATTTGCTTGTCAGCCAAGTGGCTATCTGACATGATGCAACAATCAATGAACAATAACCACCAAGTATAACATTTACAATATATAATTTAATATAGTTGTATTTCTTCAATCTTCAATATAATACATAATTTGTGGCATCTTGGATTCAATTGATTTTATTTGATACCAATTGGTTGATATTCTTTATATTCAAATTCACAACACTCAATAAATTTTGCAGTTTCCAAAAAGTTATGAATTTGTCAATGATTTACCTTCTCAAAGTAATGGATGAACATACCTATATAGATATATATATGACCATCTCCGTACTTCCCTCAATAAAATCAAAAATGATAGAGGGGGTCAGGTATGGTTGGGGGGGAGATTTTAATCTCCCAGACATAGATTGGGAAACCTTTTCAGTCAAACCCAGTCCCCAGTATGGTGTTGTTTCTAGGTATCTTTTGGATTTATTTGCTGATTTTAGCTTAGAGCAAATGGTTCGTCAACCTACTAGAATCAACAATATTTTGGATATTTTCCTAGCCGGGTTTTTACATGGAGTAAGGCCGACTTTCAATCAATAAAATCGGAGTTGAAATGTTTAGTGATTCATTTGCTACCAGAGACACTTCTCAGTGTTCAGTGGATAGCCTTTATGGCGAGTTTGTGGACAAAATTAATTCTGTTATGGATAACCACATTCCTACTCGTAACACGAATAGAAAAACACAACTCCATGGATCAATAGGAAGATAAAGCGTCTTCTAAGAAGAAAACAGGGCATTCAATTCCTTCAAGAGCCCCAATCATGACACTCTTAGGCATTTTCATGATTTGCGTAGAATTACTTAAAAAGAATCTAGATCTTCTTATAGGATTTTATTAATTCCATTTGTTCCGAGTCGTCCAAGAAATTTTGGACATACATGAAATGCCTAAAGAATGACACGATTGGTATACCTTCACTTAGAAACCGTGGCGTTCTTGAGTCTAACAATCTTGCTAAAGCTAATATACTCAATACACAATTTTCATCAGTATTCACACAGGAGAAAGACAACCTACCTTATTTACCTCAAAGCCCATTCCCTTCCATTCCTGACTTTCGTATTTCCGTTGACGGTGTCATTAAGAGAGTCGTTGTCGGTGGAGAACACTGGGCTTGGGCAGATGTCGTTTCTGGCATCCCTCAGGGAACGGTGCTTGGCCCCCCCTCTTTTTAGCGTACATTAATGACCTCCCTGACAATCTCAATTCCCAAGTCCGTTTATTTGCCACTGATTGTGTGGTGTACCGTCAAATCATTAACGACTTCGACCACACCCTTTTACAAGAAGATTTAAACACACTTCATAAATGGCAAATGTTATTTAATGTCAAAAAATGTTTCACCATGAGACTTACCCACCGTCGCAACCCCAAACTATTTAATTACACCCTTGGAGGTCACATGCTTGAAGAAACAAAACAACATAGTT